>JAAALK010001257.1:0-194607 GCA_019279435.1 Zizania palustris
CAAACACACAGGACGGCTCGAGACTCCAAATGAGACGAAACCAATGGCAAAAGTTCCGTCTTCTCCTTAGCTTTCCAAAAAGTACAAGAAAGCGCCAATCAGACTTCGTATGAGGAAGTTATGCCCATTTTTGGTGCATGGTGGTCGATGTAGTCCGAACCAGCGAATTCTTGACTTCAAATCATCCGTGCCACTCCGTCTTCAACTCCAACTCTTCTATTCCATCTCCCATGTTCCTAAGTAAAAAAATATCACTAGTATTCAGTAGCATCCCGTCCAAACAAATATTAACATAGTTGCTAAGGAAAAAATTAACCTCATGGTTCAAGCGACGGGCACGGGCGCGTGTGATTGATCCTTGTAATTGAATTGTAGGTGGAGGCTCCATGTGTGTATCATGTAAAGTGATGTCCTCATCATCCTCCCCCTCTTGAATTGGAGTCGTCCTCGACTCAAGCTCATCGTCATCTCCCAAATAGGGCTTTAAATCTGAAATGTTAAATGTGGGACTAATCCCAAAAGCTGCAGTAACTCAAGTTTATATGCATTATCATTTATCTTCTCAAGCACACGGAAAGGACCATCAGCACGGGGCATCAATTTAGACTTTCTCAAATCAGGAAAATGATCCTTGCGCAAGTGCAACCAAACAAGATCTCCTGGTTTGAAAAACATCTTCTTTCTTCCTTTATTTGCCTTTTGAGCAAAATAGCGTGCCTTCTTTTATATATCTTCCTTGGTCTTCAGATGCAAAGCTTTCACAAACTCTGCACGCTTTGTTGCCTCCATGTTTGCTTTCTCTTGAAAAGGAAGTGGCAGCAAATCAAGTGGTGTGATTGACTTAAAACCATACACCACTTCAGACGGGCACAATTGTGTTGTTTAGTGAACAGCTCTATTGTATGCAAATTCAACATGTGGAAGGTAGTCCTCCCATTCTTTCAAGTTCTTCTTAATCATTGTTCGCAGCAACATGGAGAGTGTACGGTTTACCACCTCTGTTTGACCATCAGTTTGCGGGTGACAAGTTGTTGAAAATAGCAATTTTGTGCCAAGCTTGGCCCACAATGTCTTCCAAAAGTAACTCATAAACTTCACATCACGATCTGAAACAATGGTTCTAGGCATCCCGTGCAATCTCACAATTTCCCTAAAAAATAAATCAGCAATATGTGAAGCATCGTCGGTCTTGTGACAGGGAATAAAGTGTGCCATTTTAGAAAATCTATCCACTCTTACAAATATGGAGTCTCTCCCCCTCTTTGTCCTAGGCAATCCCACAATAAAGTCCATGCTAATATCTTCCCAAGGTGCACTAGAAACAGGAAGTGGAGTATACAAACCATATGGGTTAAGTTTGGACTTAGCTTTATGGTATGTGGCACAACGCTGCACAAATCGTTCAACATCTCTCCGCATCTTTAGCCAATAAAAATTATTGGACAGCAGGGCCAAAGTCTTTTCTCTCCCAAAATGTTCCATTAATCCACTGCCATGTGATTCCTACAACAACAACAAACGTACGGATGAATCTGGAACACATAGCTTGTTAGCATAGAACAAGAACCCGTCATAAACATGAAATTTTTTCCAGCCTTTCCCATCATTACATTTAGTGTATGGTTCAGCAAATTCTCTATCTACAACATACAAATCTTTCAAACTTTCCAAATCTGGAACATTAATATCAAGTTGAGATAAAAGAACAATCCTACGAGACTATGCATCAGCAACCACATTTTCTTTGCCATTCTTGTATTTCACAATGTATGGGAAAGATTCAATAAATTCAACCCATTTAACATGTCTACGGTTCAGTTTAGCTTGCCCTCTCAAATATTTTAGTGCTTCATGATCAGAATGTATAATAAACTCCTTAGGCAAAAGGTAAGGTCGCCATGTTTCAAGCACACGCACTAAGGCATATAATTCCTTATCATAGGTAGAATAATTCAACTGTGGACCATGCAATTTCTCACTAAAATAGGCCACGGGTTTACCTCCTTGTAGCAGCACACCTCCTATTCCAAAACCACTAGCATCACATTCTAACTCAAAAGGCTTACTGGAGTCGGGTAGCTGAAGTAGAGGTGCACGTGTAAGGCGATCCTTGAGTGTGGCAAAAGCTTGTTCTTGTGCTGGCTTCCAAGTAAAAGTAACTCCCTTCTTGGTCAACTCAGGTAAAGGACCGGCTATGGTGCTGAAATCTTTCACAAAACACCGGTAGAAACCTGCAAGACCAAGAAAACTACGTACTGCAAGGTTAGTTTTAGTTGCAAGCATGACACGTCCTTTCAGATTAATAACTTGTGATGAAGATGGAGAAGCAACTTTATCTTTTTGTTGCCTCGAAAGTGTTTTAGCTACTTGCTGATTTTCAGAAGGTTGTTTGATCTTTTGTGCGTCCCTAGCATGTTTTTCTTGTTCAAATTTCACAATTTCAGCAGGAGTCATAGGAAGCAATGTAACTTTCTTTCCTTTATACATAAATGTGTACTTATTGCTCCTACCATGGTGTGTAGCATTAGTATCATACTCCCAAGGTCTACCAAGTAACAGAGAACATGCTTACATTGGTACTACATCAAAATCAGCAACTCCGAAGTATGTACCAATGGAAAATTCGATATGAGCAGTTTCTGTTACCTTGACCTTACCGCTATTGTTGAACCATTGCACATGGTAAGGGTGTGGATGCGCACGTGTGGGAAGTTGAAGCTTCGTTACCATGTCGTGGCTCACCAAATTGTTGCAACTACCGCTGTCGATGATGACACGTACACGACGGTCTTTGACGAGGAAGAAGGTCTGAAACAGATTATTCCATTGTGCCTGGTCGTCCTGGTCCATGTGAGTGCTCAAAACACGTTGTACAATAAGTGCTTGGGTACCGTTGTTATCTGCCATGTTAGTGAAAAGACAAACAACAAAGAATAATCCTTATGGAAAACAACCAGGTGGGGGGGGTGGGTGTGTGGTGGAAGCAATCCGTCAAGCGCCTTACCCACGATTGCAAGTGTTCTTACCACGCCGCAGTGAGGTCACCGGCCTACAGGTGATGAACCAAGTGGAGGGTGGTGTACAATTGCAAGAAATGAACCTGTCCTGACCAAGAGAAAGGTGTAGCTTGGAAGGCAAAGTGAGTAGCAAGGATTAGCGATAGTAATAACAGTTAAACCAAGTTCAATAAGTATTCCTTAGTACTCGTCAAAGTTGCTGGCCTTAGTGCTCCCAATGTGAAAATTCAAGCAATAGAGGGAAACTATGTGCCCAAAACCCAAATGGAAGCAATAACAGGCCAAATTCAGCTCTCTGCAGATCGGACAAGGGATCGGACAAGAGATCGGACAAGAGATCAGACAAGCAGAATCTGCCACTACCGTTGATCGGACAAGGGATCGGACAAGAGTTCGGACAAGGGATCGGACAAGCAATAGACAGGACCGGTTCTTTATTCTTTTTCTTTTTCTTTTTCTTTCTTTTTCTTTTTTTTCACTCTATTTTTTTTGAACAAGGATGACAAGAGATGCAACCACAAAAATTGGCACCTGCAACTGAGGTGGAATGTGGTTCACAAAAATTCAATAAGTTCAGTGAACGGAGAGCGAAAACTTTGTCCAATTTTTTTTCTTTATCTTCCTGACCCCCCAAATTGGGTTAGGAAGACGCTCAAAAAATTTCAGATTTTTCCGCCAAACGAGCGAAAAGTTATGCCTATTTTACCGAAGGGGGCTCATAAAGACTCGATGTGGAAAACAAAATAGGGTTGTGGGGGGGGGTGGGGGTTTCAGGTGGGGAATTTTTTTTTAGACACAACAACAACTACTACTCAAACGACACAAAGGGATTACTAAACCAGCAATAAGACTCGACCAAGAACACAAACTCAATAAGGTTAAAAACTGAAATTAAAATCGCAAGGCACAAATGGGTTCTCGGTGGGGATTTTTTTGTGAGGGTTTTCTGGACTCTAGGTAAAAATAAAAGCAGATCGAGATTACCTAACGAGAAATCTGTGCTCTGATACCAACTGATGGGGGATTGGTCCCGATCTTCCGCTAGGTAAAGGATAACTTGGATTGGTGGAGAATCTCGACGTTGGCGATCCAAGGCTCTGGTCCGGCGGATCAAAACCTTGCAATCGTTACACCACTGTCTCCGTTGGTTATCAACCACGCAGGACACGATTGACCTCGCCACGAAGGCTAATTCCTGCAAGCGAACCCAAGAACACAAGCAAGAACAGGAAGGATACAAGTCGAATGCCAAATCACAGACAAACGATGAAAAGGTGAGGTTTCACAAACGCCTATGCAGCAGCCAATCGGTCTGGTGCAAGGGGCGGGATCTAAACACACAAGTGTAGATGCAAACAAAGCAAAACCTAACCCTAAAGGCGCCTGGCGTGAGTATATAAAGGGTGGGCAGCCTGTAAAAGGCGAACAGACTCAGACTATTGGCTAGAAGACGTACAGACTTGGACTATGGGCCAACACGGCCCAGTTCTGTCATGCAGGACTGTTTCAAACACAGAGGACATCTCGAGACTCCAAATGAGACGAAACTAACGGCAAAAGTTCCGTCTTCTCCTTAGCTTTCCAAAAAGTCCAAGAACGCGCCAATCAGACTTCGTATGAGGAAGTTATGCCCATTTTGGTGCAGGGTGGTTGATGTAGTCCGAACCTGCGAATTCTTGACTTCAAAACATCCGTGCGGCTCCGTCTTCGATCAACTCCACCTCTTCTATTCCATCTCCCATGTTCCTAAGCAACAAAATATCAATAGTATTCAGTAGCATCCCGTCCAAACAAATATTAGCATAGTTGCTAAGGAAAGAATTAACCTCATGGTTCAAGCGACGGGCACGGGCGCGTGTGATTCGTCCTAGTAATTGAATTGTAGGTGGAGGCTCCATGTGTGTATCATGTGAAGTGATGTCCTCATCATCCTCCCCCTCTTGAATTGGAGTCGTCCTCCACTCAAGCTCATCGTCATCTCCCAAGTAGGGCTTTAAATCTGAAATGTTAAATGTGGGACTAATCCCAAAAGCTGCAGGCAACTCAAGTTTATATGCATTATCATTTATCTTCTCAAGCACACGGAAAGGACCATCAGCACGGGGCATCAATTTAGACTTTCTCAAATCATGAAAATGATCCTTGCGCAAGTGCAACCAAACAAGATCTCCTGGTTTGAAAAACATCTTCTTTCTTCCTTTATTTGCCTTTTGAGCAAAATAGCGTGCCTTCTTTTCTATATCTTCCTTGGTCTTCAGATGCATAGCTTTCACAAACTCTGCACGCTTTGTTGCCTCCATGTTTGCTTTCTCTTGAAAAGGAAGTGACAGCAAATCAAGTGGTGTGATTGACTTAAAACCATACACCACTTCAGACGGGCACAATTGTGTTGTTGAGTGAACAGCTCTATTGTATGCAAATTCAACATGTGGAAGGTAGTCCTCCCATTCTTTCAAGTTCTTCTTAATCATTGTTCGCAGCAACATGGAGAGTGTACGGTTTACCACCTCTGTTTGACCATCAGTTTGCGGGTGACAAGTTGTTGAAAATAGCAATTTTGTGCCAAGCTTGGCCCACAATGTCTTCCAAAAGTAACTCATAAACTTCACATCACGATCTGAAACAATGGTTCTAGGCATCCCGTGCAATCTCACAATTTCCCTAAAAAATAAATCAGCAATATGTGAAGCATCGTCGGTCTTGTGACAGGGAATAAAGTGTGTCATTTTAGAAAATCTATCCACTCTTACAAATATGGAGTCTCTCCCCCTCTTTGTCCTAGGCAATCCCACAATAAAGTCCATGCTAATATCTTCCCAAGGTGCACTAGAAACAGGAAGTGGAGTATACAAACCATATGGGTTAAGTTTGGACTTAGCTTTATGGTATGTGGCACAACGCTGCACAAATCATTCAACATCTCTCCGCATCTTTAGCCAATAAAAATTATTGGACAGCAGGGCCAAAGTCTTTTCTCTCCCAAAATGTTCCATTAATCCACCGCCATGTGATTCCTACAACAACAGCAAATGTACGGATGAATCTGGAACACATAGCTTGTTAGCATGGAACAAGAACCCGTCATAAACATGAAATTTTTTCCAGCCTTTCCCATCATTACATTTAGTGTATGGTTCATCAAATTCTTTATCTACAACATACAAAACTTTCAAACTTTCCAAATCTAGAACGTTAATATCAAGTTGAGATAAAAGAACAATCCTACGAGACAATGCATCAGCAACCACATTTTCATTGCCATTTTTGTATTTCACAATGTATGGGAAAGATTCAATAAATTCAACCCATTTAACATGTCTACGGTTCAGTTTAGCTTGCCCTCTCAAATATTTTAGTGCTTCATGATCAGAATGTATAATAAACTCCTTAGGCAAAAGGTAAGGTCGCCAAGTTTCAAGCACACGCACTAAGGCATATAATTCCTTATCATAGGTAGAATAATTCAACTGTGGACCATGCAATTTCTCACTAAAATAGGCCACGAGTTTACCTCCTTGTAGCAGCACACCTCCTATTCCAAAACCACTAGCATCACATTCTAACTCAAAAGGCTTACTGGAGTCGGGTAGCTAAAGTAGAGGTGCACGTGTAAGGTGATCCTTGAGTGTGGCAAAAGCTTGTTCTTGTGCTTTCTCCCAAGTAAAAGTAACTCCCTTCTTGGTCAACTCAGGTAAAGGACCGGCTATGGTGCTGAAATCTTTCACAAAACACCGGTAGAAACCTGAAAGACAAAGAAAACTACGTACTGCAAGGTTAGTTTTAGTTGCAAGCATGTGAGGAGCCATGCTGAATAGCGTGGGCCTCCTGGCTCCAGATGTGATGAGTCATTGTCAACGATAGTCAAAGAGGACTGAAAAGAGAGAGAAGACCTGCTGCGTATGGGCCGCGTGTGACTTAGGTACACGGGCAGCGAGCGACTGTCGGGTAGAGGGGCCGCGAAGTCGGGCTGGCCCAATCCGGGTACATGGGCTAGGAGCAGCAGAGGATCCACTGGACTGTTGACCGGGATTGACTCAGGTACACGGGCGGCGAGTGATTGCCGGGCTGAGGGAGCCGCGAAATCGGGCCGGCCCAATCCGGGTACCCGGTGCGAAGATGGTGGACGCTTTGTCAGTTTCGGCGCAAAACTGACGACCGCTGATCTTGGATCGGACCGTCCTGGAGCGAAGCCGTAGCTGCTACGAAAGCTCCGCATCAGGACAAGTTACCTTTATTTAGGTTTTTACTTTTTTGCCTTTAGGCCCACAGTCTATCAGTCGAGTCTGTAAAAAATCCTAAGGGCATTTCGGTCTTTTCCATTTTTATTTAGCGTCTGTAAAAAACCCTAGGGGTATTTCTACATTTCTCCATTTTATGGGCTGCCTATAAATAGGCCCCAATATCCTAGGGTTAGGGCACCCTTTTTACAATACACTTTATTGATTCCAGAAATTGGGTCACTTTTTCCTTGGTGTTCTTCATTCTTCCGCCGCCGCCGTTGTTCCTTCGGTTTTTTTTGGAAATTGCCGTCGCAGCCTCGGCAATGTGCACCGAGTGCTTTGCAGCGGGAGCAGCCTACGCTTCCAAGGTTTCTCACGCCATGGCATAGGTATGGACTTCGTGCTTGAGGGAGCTAGCGCGGCAGCAGCAGGGCTACAGCGCAGCTAGGGCCTGCGCCTAGCGTTGTCAGCCGTCTAGACAACTTGCTGCAAGGCTCAGCTCCTTGAAGGCCACGTTGACGTGGAGATCAAGTGCCGCACGGCATGATACACGCAGCAGCACCGAGCGGAAACTTCCACGGATGCAAATCGATGTGAGTACTGTAGCTACGCGATTAGGATTAGATTAATCATTTGTTCTTTCTAGAAAAACGTGTCAAATCCTTTTTGTTTAGTAGCTGGCCGGATTAAAACTGCTTGTACGCTATTTGATGAAGATGAGCTATTGCTTAGCACATGCCGTACTGGTTTGCTATTTGATTAGTACTAAGTGCATTTCTCGATTTGCGTGCTAATTAAATATTCACGTATTGCCATGTTTCACGTACGGTTTGTACTATTTCAATACTTCCCGTAACATCCTATTGCATGTGATGAAATACTGCTAAGAAGTATTTTTATTATAAATGTATTTCATCTGTTGATTTAATCTTGGTGCTGACAGTTGGTTCATCTGCTGTCTTGATTAAATAGATGATATTGAATCTGGTGTTTTAATCTGTGCACTGTTTTTATTTCGGCTGGAACTTCACTATTTATCATCTTCATGTTTGCTGGTCTGATTAAATGTCTATGAGTTAATTAATCTGTTAATCTGCCTTTAAGCACTGTGTTGGTGTCTTTTCGTTTAGGACACCAGTCCTTTTTAGGCTAGATCATTTTAGGTCTTGTTGATCCGTTTACTTTTCCTTGCTAAGTTTGTCGAGGTGCGTTGGGTATTGGGAACAGGCCATTGATTCGAAAGAATTTTTTAGGCGCCCATTCACCCCCCCTCTGGTCGCTACTTTCGGTCCTACAAGTGGTATCAGAGCCTGGTTAGGGTTTTTCCATACCTTAACCGGTTCTAAACCCCAGTAGTGATCATGACGTCTCCTGGCAAGGTCCCGTCCTTGGAAGCTTATGGCTATAATTATTGGAAGACTCGCATGCGAGCCTATCTCATGAGCCAAAGCTCGGACATCTGGGATATTTGCGTTCACGCTACGTTTGTCATATTGCCAGTTGCTGAGCGTGATTCTCCTGGTATCATCGCCCAGCATGTGAACAATAGCAAAGCGGTGAACATCTTGTTTTCTGGTTTGGGTCCCACTGAGTTTGAGCGTGTGAGCCATCTCTCCACTGCGAGAGAGATCTGGGCTACCCTCCAGGCACACCATGAGGGGACAGCTCAGGTCAAGGCTCGGCTCTATCAGACCTACCGGCGTGAGTACGAGAACTTCACACAAAAGCCGGGTGAATCTGTTGAAGCATTGTTTGGTCGTTTTCAGTCGATCATAAACAAGCTTCGGGACAACAAGGCTGAGGGTGTTCAGTTGGTCTCAGATCATGAACAGGCGCTCAAGGTTCTTCATACCTTGGACCCAAAGATCTGGGAGATCAAGGTATCCTCTATCATTGAGAGCACTTCTTATGATACCTTGACCATTTCTGATTTGTTTAGCAAACTGAAGGCCACCGAGGTTGATACCCAGTTGAGATCAAATCTCACTGGCTCTGGATCAAAGTCTCTGGCCCTTGCTACACCTTCTGTTGATCCCTCTTCTGTGAGTTGTGTTGGGTTCTCTTTGATGTCTATCACTGAGGATCAGCTTGAGTCGTTGGGAGATGATGATTTGTGTCTTTTTAACAACCGGGTGCGTCGTGTCTATGATAAGAGGATGTTCAAAAGACACGGCACAAAGACCGGATGCTTTGAGTGTGGTGATCCAGGACACTTCATCGCCGACTGCCCCAAGCGCAATGGCCACAAGAAGGGCACCGGTGGTGGCTTCCACGACTCCGGCAAGCACGACAGTTCCTCCTTCAACAAGGGCAAGCCAAAGACCAGATTCTTCAGAAAGGCCCTGAAGGACTACCGGCGAGAGAACAAGAAGCGCGACAAGGCCTTCTTCGCTGAGATGGAGAAGAGCTACTCCAAGCGGTCCACGTCTTCTTCCTCTTCATCGAGCTCGAGCGATGAGGAGATCATCATCAGGAAAGGGAATGACAAGGATGATCCAGCAGGCCTTTGCTTCATGGCCTTCGGGGACAGACCGAAGAGCCGCTCACATCAGCGCCGAAGATCCTGCAAGAGCTTCTGCTCAATGGCTCTTGGGGATAAGAAAGAGAAGAGCTCCTCCGATGACTCCGACGACGACGACAACGAAAAGGTATCATCCTATGAACGCGAAATCGTTGATTTACTTGAAAGCAATCGTCAGGAGTTAAAGTATCGGGAAAAACTGCTTAGAGGGGCTAAGAAGAGGATAGATGAGTTAGAGAGTGAGCTTGCCGTGGCCAACGGCAGAATTGAGAGTCTATCTTCTTCCCCTTGCTTGGGTGATAGCAGTGAGTGCCCAAAGTGTGAGGTGCTTCTGTGTGACCTGTCGACTCTGAAGTCCAGGTACACAGAAAGGGTTGATGAGAGGGACGCTTTGGCCTCTGAGCTTGAAAGCGCTCAGCTGGAGCTGAAAGATGCTCAAGCCACCGTCGTCCTACCCTGTGCTGATTGCCCATCACATCTTGCTAGTTTAGCTGAGCTGAAAGCTAAGGGCGATGAGTGTCTGGGTGATTTGGAGAGAATGAGAGTTGAGCTGGCGCAGACTAGGCTAGAGCTTGAGACATTGTCAATTCCACCAACTGTCTGTGAGAACTGTCAGTCTCTTAGACTTGAGTTGATTAAGCTGAAAGCCGAGAAGTCTGTCCAGGTAGATAGTGAGTGTGAGACCTGCTTGTCTCAGGTGGAGGTACTAGCTTCCTTGAGAGAGGAGCTAGCTGATTCTCAGAATGAGAACTTTTACCTCCGTTCTATCCTGAGTTGGATCAGTGCCAGAGAGCCTCAGCTCGGCATGATGATCCAGCAGTTCAAGAGGCAGGATGGGTTTGGGGTAGGTTACACCTATACCAAGGCTGACTTTGAGAGTGCCATTAGCCGGGCAGTGGAGTGGAGTAAAATGACTCCTGAGCAGAGATATCCCAAGACCCATTCCACTGAGTCTTCCCAGGCTTGTCAGCCCAAGGATGGAGTGATCCATGAACCACCCAAAGCTCCACCCAAGAAACCCATCTGGGTTCCAAAGCCCAAACTCCTCCACACTTCTCTTGACTCTCTTCCTGGACCCTCTCAACCCAAGAAGCCGACACCAAACATCACTAAGCCCAAGAACCCCAAGCCTCAACCACATTCCAAGAAGCCCACCTATCATTGTGAGTACTGTCAGAGAGACGGGCATCTTGCGGAGTTTTGCTTCAGGAGGAAGCGGGTTGAGAGAGCAGAGCGTGCTCGTGGCGGTCAGGAGCAGTTCTACCAACAGGGTGGTAGACTGAGAGTTCCTCGACGCGGGGAGAGGCTGGAGGCCAGGCCGCGTCGTGTAGGTGGTGGTAGGGGAGACGGCTTTCATGCCCGTGCTCCAGATGGTGGTGCTCGTTCCGGTAGAACTCCAGGCCGTTTTGGCTACGGACCTGGACCTCGTAGCCGAGGTTTTAGGCAGAACCGAGGACCGCGCTTTGAGCCGCGTTTTGGTCCAAACTTTTCTGATGATTTCTGCTTTCCGTCTTTTGAGCAGATGGCTCGACACTGGTTTAGCTCGTTTGCTAAACCCGGTGCCGGACCATTTGCTCCCACTTACAACCACTAATTGTGCAGGATCAGGGACTGGAGGACGTTTGGATTATGGACTCAGGATGCTCTCGCCACATGACGGGACATCGCAGATGGTTCTCCAGTCTCACTCCCCCGAGCTCCAAAGAGTACATCACCTTCGGGAACAGTGGTCAAGGGAAAGTAAGTGGCATTGGCTCAATTCGCATTTCAGACCATTTTTCTTTGAAGAACGTTGCTTTGGTTGGAAACTTGAACTTCAATTTGATTTCTGTTTCGCAACTTCTTGAGGATGGTTTGGAGGTGCGTTTTAAGAAGGGCAATTCTTCTGTGTTTGATTCTAGAGGGTCTTTGATTTGCCAGATATTACCTTTCGGTAAAGTTTTTCGGATTGACTTCTCTAGTTCTTTTGGCCCTTCTCGCTGTTTAATTGCTGGATCTTCTTCTGAGCTCTGGAAGTGGCATAGGAGGTTAGGCCATTTGAGTTTTGACCTGCTAGTCAGGTTGAGCTCTATGGACCTCATCCGAGGATTGCCCAAGCTTAAGATGGAGAAGGATCTAGTTTGCCATCCCTGTCGTCACGGGAAAATGGTTGCCGCTTCTCACTCACCTGTGACTCAGGTGATGACTTCGTATCCGGGCGAGCTGTTACACATGGACACTGTCGGTCCAGCTCGGGTACGCTCAGTCGGTGGGAAGTGGTACGCACTTGTGATTGTTGATGACTTTTCTCGATTCTCGTGGGTTTTCTTTTTGGAGTCTAAGGATGAAACTTTTCATTTTGTTCATGACCTGATTTTGAAGCTGAAGAATGAGAACAATGGTCGGATGCGAGCAATTCGCTCCGACAACGGCTCTGAGTTCAAGAACTCTCAGTTCGTCAGCTTTTGTAGTGATCAGGGTCTTGACCATCAGTTTTCTGCTCCTTACACTCCCCCACTGAATGGCGTTGTGGAACGAAAGAACCGAACGCTAGTCGAGATGGCCAGGACGATGCTCGATGAGCACAGGACTCCTAGGCGCTTTTGGGCTGAAGCCATGAACACGGCTTGCTATCTGGCCAACCGCATTTTTCTTAGAGCTTACCTAGGTAAGACCTCATATGAGTTGCGGTTTGGTAGACAACCCAAGGTGAGCCACTTGCGAGCGTTTGGCTGCAAGTGCTTTGTGCTCAAGAAGGGAGGGCATTTGGACAAATTTGAGTCTCGTTGCTGGGATGGAGTTTTTCTTGGTTATGCTTTGCATTCTCGAGGCTTCCGTGTTTGGAACCTCGACTCCCAGCAGCTTGTCGAGACTTGCGAGGTTTCTTTTGATGAGTCCTTGCCTTCTTTAACTCCTTCTTTTGAGCTTTCTGGTGATGGTGAGCTCGGAGAGTCCATCTTCGAGGAAGATGAGGATACTCCAGCTGCTGATGAGGGTGGGCCTTCTGCACCTCCTGCAGAGCCCACACCTTCTGAGACTTCGACTGAGGATGAGGGCGGACCTCTGATCACTTCTTCCACTTCGATCGAGCCCCCTCAGTCGAGTCCAGAGGTGCCAGCTGCTGACTCCGGTGAGGTGACTTCAGATCACCAGGGATCCCGAGCAGTTCAGCGTAATCACCCCTCAGAGCTCATCATCGGTGATGTGTCTTCGAGAACTTTGCGTTCGTCTGTTGACTCTCTTGCTGTGTTTGCTGAATCTGCTTTTGTTGCATCTTTTGAGCCCAGAGACATTTCTCATGCTCTTTCTGACTCGAACTGGATTAATGCCATGCAAGAAGAGCTTGAGAATTTTGTCCGCAATCGGGTATGGACATTGGTTGAGTTGCCACCCGGATGCAACCCCATAGGCACCAAGTGGGTGTTCAAGAACAAGCAAGGTGAAGATGGGGTTGTGGTGCGCAACAAAGCTCGACTAGTTGCCCAGGGTTTCTGCCAGAAGGAAGGTATTGATTTTGAAGAAACCTTCGCCCCTGTTGCCCGTCTTGAGTCCATTCGCATTCTTTTAGCTTTTGCCGCTTCGAAGGGTGTTAAGCTTTTTCAAATGGACGTCAAGAGTGCTTTTCTGAACGGGTACATAGAGGAGGAGGTTTATGTTAGGCAGCCCCCCGGTTTTGAAAACCCCAAGTTTCCTCGACATGTTTTTAAATTGCAGAAAGCTTTATACGGGTTAAAGCAAGCCCCCAGGGCTTGGTATGACCGGTTAAAGCAGTTTTTGTTGGGGAAGGGCTTTGTGATGGGTTCTGTGGATAAGACTCTCTTCTTGCTCAGGGATGCTTCAGATTTTTTAGTCGCTCAGATTTACGTGGATGATATTATTTTTGGCGGTACTACTAACGATCTTGTGTCCAAGTTTTCTGAGCAGATGCACAGCGAGTTTGAGATGAGCCTCATGGGTGAACTCAAGTACTTTCTAGGGCTCCAGATCAAGCAGACCAAGGACGGCACCTTCATCCACCAGGGTAAGTACACTCGGGACATGTTGAAGAAATTCGACTTTGGTGGAGAGCTGAAGCCTCAGATGACCCCAATGGGTACATCTGGGGGCCTGGACAAGGACGAGAGCGGCGTCAAGGTCAATGAGAGGGAGTTTCGAGGGATGATCGGTTCGCTGCTGTACTTGACGGCGACGAGGCCAGACATACAGTTCGCCGTAGGACTGTGCGCGCGCTTCCAGTCTTCACCACGCGCGTCTCATCGGCAAGCTGTCAAGCGTATCTTCAGGTATCTTACCTATGCGCCTGATCTTGGTCTTTACTATTCAGCATCATCATCTCTTGATTTATCTGGCTTTTCGGACGCTGACTTCGGTGGGTGCCGGTTGGATCGCAAGTCGACTTCCGGTACTTGCCAGTTTCTTGGTTCTTCTCTTGTCTCTTGGTCTTCTCGAAAGCAATCTGGAGTTGCTCTTTCGACCACAGAGGCTGAGTATGTAGCTGCTGCTAGCTGCTGCTCACAGTTGGTTTGGATGATTTCCACTTTGAGAGATTTTGGGTTGTTCTTTCCTACCAGAGTTCCTTTGTTTTGCGACAGCACCAGTGCTATTAGTGTAGGGAAAAACCCATGTCTCCATTCAAAAACCAAACACATTGATGTGCGTTTTCACTTTTTGCGGGATCAATATGAGAAAGGTGTCATTGACCTTGTTCATGTTGATACCCATCATCAGTTGGCTGACATTTTCACCAAACCCCTAGATCAGTCTACTTTTGAGCGTTTACGAGGGGATTTGGGTGTTGTGTATCCTTTTTAGGATATTTTGAGTCTGTTCTTTTATTTCTTCTTTACTCTTTTCTTGAGTCTTTTTGTGTGTGTTCATACCAGACATATTCACATATCACACTTTTGAGCCAGCTTCTGTTATATGATTGAACTGCTTTACTTATTCTAGCTGGTACATGCTTTTGCTTACTTGTCGATGATCATGCTTTGTTTCAGTTCATTTGATATGTCTGATATCTATCATATGCATGGCTTTTACACTTTAAACTTGAAAAATGATCACCATTGCTTCTGGTAACTAGCATGTGTAGGCTGAGTGCTTTTTGCTATCTGTTACATACCTTGTAGCTAGTTCCTCACATAGATGCAGATATGCAACTTGGACATCTTTATGCTTTAACATGGAAAATATGCTATAAAAATGATAAAAAATCAAAAATGAATGAAAATTCCATGCCTTTTTATGCTTGAGTTGAAAAGATCCAAGTGGGTTTGCTTTGTCGCATTGCATTGTTCTGGACTGCTTACCATAGCACTTTGGTATGAACTAGGACAGTGTAGTGTATGCCAAGACCAATGTCTTAAGCTTCTGATGGTCCAGTTCTGGCCTAGGTTTGACTTGGTCGGTTAGCATAAGGTTTGACATGCAAATAACCCTTGGCAAAAATGAAAAAGGAAAATGAAAAAGCCTGAACATTTAAAAGATAACAAGTTTGCTGAAGCACCTTGTTTTGGACAATGCTTATCTTGGTAGATATCAGTTAGCTTCTGCATCTCATGTTTTACCTTGCTGGTTAACTGGAAAATGTGGTGATGCTTTTGTTTGCAAAAACTGAAAAATGCGTGCTAATGACTTTCTTTAGATATCATCTGTTGCACTGATCATGCCATGTGTCTTAGACAGTATGTCTTTTGCTATACTTGTTAGATGTTGTAATTGCAGTCAATCATATCTGAGAAGCATGCTTTCTGCACTCCACTTGCACCCCAGTTGCATTCATTGCATATTTTGAGGGGGAGTTGCATTTCAGGGGGAGTCCGTGTCTTTTTAGAGTGCTTGATGAGTTCACTTGTAAACAAGGGGGAGAAGTTTTTTGGTATAAGAGTTTAAGGGGGAGTTTTGGCTTTCTCTGGGATTTGTTTCAGGGGGAGTTTTAGTCCTGTTTGTCCTTACTCTTTTGATATCCTTGTTGATGTTTCTGAGACTGCACTCGTTTTGAGCTTTTACCTTTGGTTAACCATAATGACCGTATCTTGCTTCTGTTCGGTTTTTGGTCATTAGGGTTAAACTTTTACTTTATTTTCTTCTTCTTTGTTTTCTTGTGTTTTTGTTTTCGTGTTTCCACAGTTGCTTGCAGGTACTGGAAAGATGAATAGAGAAGTGTTGACAATGCACTCATCAAGGGGGAGATTGAGGAGCCATGCTGAATAGCGTGGGCCTCATGGCTCCATATGTGATGAGTCATTGTCAACGATAGTCAAAGAGGACTGAAAAGAGAGAGAAGACCTGCTGCGTATGGGCCGCGTGTGACTCAGGTACACGGGCAGCGAGCGACTGTCGGGCAGAGGGGCCGCGAAGTCAGGCTGGCCCAATCCGGGTACATGGGCTAGGAGCAGCAGAGGATCCACTGGACTGTTGACCGGGATTGACTCAGGTACACGGGCGGCGAGTGATTGCCGGGCTGAGGGAGCCGCGAAATCGGGCCGGCCCAATCCGGGTACCCGGTGCGAAGATGGTGGACGCTTTGTCAGTTTCGGCGCAAAACTGACGACCGCTGATCTTGGATCGGACCGTCCTGGAGCGAAGCCGTAGCTGCTACGAAAGCTCCGCATCAGGACAAGTTACCTTTATTTAGGTTTTTACTTTTTTGCCTTTAGGCCCACAGTCTATCAGTCGAGTCTGTAAAAAATCCTAAGGGCATTTCGGTCTTTTCCATTTTTATTTAGCGTCTGTAAAAAACCCTAGGGGTATTTCTGCATTTCTCCATTTTATGGGCTGCTTATAAATAGGCCCCAATATCCTAGGGTTAGGGCACCCTTTTTACAATACACTTTATTGATTCCAGAAATTGGGTCACTTTTTCCTTGGTGTTCTTCATTCTTCCGCCGCCGCCGTTGTTCCTTCGGTTTTTTTGGAAATTGTCGTCGCAGCCTCGGCAATGTGCACCGAGTGCTTTGCAGCGGGAGCAGCCTACGCTTCCAAGGTTTCTCACGCCATGGCATAGGTATGGACTTCGTGCTTGAGGGAGCTAGCGCGGCAGCAGCAGGGCTACAGCGCAGCTAGGGCCTGCGCCTAGCGTTGTCAGCCGTCTAGACAACTTGCTGCAAGGCTCAGCTCCTTGAAGGCCACGTTGACGTGGGGATCAAGTGCCGCACGGCATGATACACGCAGCAGCACCGAGCGGAAACTTCCACGGATGCAAATCGATGTGAGTACTGTAGCTACGCGATTAGGATTAGATTAATCATTTGTTCTTTCTAGAAAAACGTGTCAAATCCTTTTTGTTTAGTAGCTGGCCGGATTAAAACTGCTTGTACGCTGTTTGATGAAGATGAGCTATTGCTTAGCACATGCCGTACTGGTTTGCTATTTGATTAGTACTAAGTGCATTTCTCGATTTGCGTGCTAATTAAATATTCACGTATTGCCATGTTTCACGTACGGTTTGTACTATTTCAATACTTCCCGTAACATCCTATTGCATGTGATGAAATACTGCTAAGAAGTATTTTTATTATAAATGTATTTCATCTGTTGATTTAATCTTGGTGCTGACAGTTGGTTCATCTGCTGTCTTGATTAAATAGATGATATTGAATCTGGTGTTTTAATCTGTGCACTGTTTTTATTTCGGCTGGAACTTCACTATTTATCATCTTCATGTTTGCTGGTCTGATTAAATGTCTATGAGTTAATTAATCTGTTAATCTGCCTTTAAGCACTGTGTTGGTGTCTTTTCGTTTAGGACACCGGTCCTTTTTAGGCTAGATCATTTTAGGTCTTGTTGATCCGTTTACTTTTCCTTGCTAAGTTTGTCGAGGTGCGTTGGGTATTGGGAACAGGCCATTGATTCGAAAGAATTTTTTAGGCGCCCATTCACCCCCCCTCTGGTCGCTACTTTCGGTCCTACAGCATGACACGCCCTTTTAGATTAATAACTTGTGATGAAGATGGATAAGCAACTTTATCTTTTTGTTGCCTCGAAAGTGTTTTAGCTACTTGCTGATTTTCAGAAGGTTGTTTGCTCTTTTGTGCGTCCCTAGCATGTTTTTCTTGTTCAAATTTCACAATTTCAGCAGGAGTCATAGAAAGCAATGTAACTTTCTTTCCTTTATACATAAATGTGTACTTATTGCTCCTACCATGGTGTGTAGCATTAGTATCATACTCCCAAGGTCTACCAAGTAATAGAGAACATGCTTGCATTGGTACTACATCAAAATCAGCAACTCCGAAGTATGTACCAATGGAAAATTCGATATGAGCAGTTTCTGTTACCTTGACCTTACCGCTATTGTTGAACCATTGCACATGGTAAGGGTGTGGATGCGCACGTGTTGGAAGTTGAAGCTTCGTTACCATGTCGTGGCTCACCAAATTGTTGCAACTACCGCTGTCGATGATGACACGTACACGACGGTCTTTGACGAGGAAGAAGGTCTGAAACAGATTATTCCGTTGTGCCTGGTCGTCCTGGTCCATGTGAGTGCTCAAAACACGTTGTACAATAAGTGCTTGGGTACCGTTGTTATCTGCCATGTTAGTGAAAAGACAAACAACAAAGAATAATCCTTATGGAAAACAGCTAGGTGGGGGGTGGGTGTGTGGTGGAAGCAATCCGTCAAGCGCCTTACCCACGATTGCAAGTGTTCTTACCACACCGCAGTGAGGTCACCGGCCTACAGGTGATGAACCAAGTGGAGGGTGGTGTACAATTGCAAGAAATGAACCTGTCCTGACTAAGAGAAAGGTGTAGCTTGGAAGGCAAAGTGAGTAGCAAGGATTAGCGATAGTAATAACAGTTAAACCAAGTTCAATAAGTATTCCTTAGTACTCATCAAAGTTGCTGGCCTTAGTGCTCCCAATGTGAAAATTCAAGCAATAGAGGGAAACTATGTGCCCAAAACCCAAATGGAAGCAATAACAGGCCAAATTCAGCTCTCTGCAGATCGGACAAGGGATCGGACAAGAGATCGGACAAGAGATCAGACAAGCAGAATCTGCCACTGCTGTTGATCGGACAAGGGATCGGACAAGAGTTCGGACAAAGGATCGGACAAGCAATAGACAGGACCGGTTCTCTTTTTCTTTTTCTTTTTCTTTCTTTTTCTTTTTTTTCACTCTATTTTTTTTGAATAAGGATGACAAGAGATGCAACCACAAAAATTGGCACCTGCAACTGAGGTGGAATGTGGTTCACAAAAATTCAACAATTTCGCTGAACGGAGAGCAAAAACTTTGTCCAATTTATTTTCTTTATCTTCCTGACCCCCCCCAAATTGGGTCAGGAAGACGCTCAAAAAATTTCAGATTTTTCCGCCAAACGAGCGAAAAGTTATGCCTGTTTTACCGAAGGGGGCTCATAAAGACTCGATGTGGAAAACAAAATAGGGTTGTGGGGGGGTTTCGGGTTGGGAATTTTTTTTGAGACACAACAACAACTACTACTCAAACGACACAAAGGGATTACTAAACCAGCAATAAGACTCGACCAAGAACACAAACTCAACAAGGTTAAAAACTGAAATTAAAATCACAAGGCACAAAGGGGTTCTCGGTGGGGATTTTTTTGTGAGGGTTTTCTGGACTCTAGGTAAAAATAAAAGCAGATCGAGATTACCTAACGGGAAATCTGTGCTCTAATACCAACTGATGGGGGATTGGTCCCGATCTTCCGCTAGGTAAAGGATAACTTGGATTGGTGGAGAATCTCGACGTTGGCGATCAAAGGCTCCGGTCCGGCGGATCAAAACCTTGCAATCGTTACACCACTGTCTCCGTTGGTTATCAACCACGCAGGACGCGATTGACCTCGCCACGAAGGCTAATTCCTGCAAGCGAACCCAAGAACACAAGCAAGAACAGGAAGGATACAAGTCGAATGCCAAATCACAGACAAACGATGAAAAGGTGAGGTTTCACAAACGCCTCTGCAGCAGCCAATCGGTCCGGTGCAAGGGGTGGGATCTAAACACACAAGTGTAGATGCAAACAAAGCAAAACCTAACCCTAAAGGCGGCTAGCGTGAGTATATAAAGGGTGGGTATCCTGTAGAAGGTGAACAGGCTCAGACTATGGGCTAGAAGACGTACAGACTTGGACTATGGGCCAACACGGCCCAGTTCTGTCACGCAGGACTGTTTCAAATTCACAGGATGGCTTGAGACTCCAAATGAGACGAAACCAACGGCAAAAGATCCGTCTGATCCTTAGCTTTCCAAAAAGTCCAAGAGCGCGCCAATCGGACTTCGTATGAGGAAGTTATGCCAATTTTGGTGCATGGTGGTCGATGTAGTCCGAACCAGCGAATTCTTGACTTCAAATCATCCGTGCCACTCCGTCTTCAACTCCAACTCTTCTATTCCATCTCCCATGTTCCTAAGTAAAAAAATATCACTATTATTCAGTAGCATCCCGTCCAAACAAATATTAACATAGTTGCTAAGGAAAGAATTAACCTCATGGTTCAAGCGACGGACACGGGCGCGTGTGATTGATCCTTGTAATTGAATTGTAGGTGGAGGCTCCATGTGTGTATCATGTGAAGTGATGTCCTCATCACCGGCTGCGGTGAAGGCCACCCGAAGGCGAAGCGCTCGGCGGCGAGCGGCGGAGCGGTCTCGGCCACCGGTGAGCGGCGGCGCGACGACCCGAGGAGCCAAGGTGAGAACCCCCGGCCTCCCCCCTTAGAAAAAATTAGGGTTAGGGTTTAGAAACCCTAACCCTAATTTCTGAGTCGGTCTTACCCGAAGGGTTCCATAGGAGGGGTTTGGGGGTTTTTTGTCTAGGGTTTCGGGTGATAGCGAAGATCAACAGGGGGTTCTTAGGGTTAGTCGAGGGTCTTACCTCGGCGATGTCAGGTTTGCCTTCCGAGGGTCCAAACGGTGATGGGTGCTGAGGTTGGGTGAAGGGTCTGAATGGTGATGGGTGCTGAGGTTCGGTGATGGGTGATGGGTGATGGGGGCTTAAGAAGGTGTTCATGGCGAACGGTTGTGCATGGTCAAACGAACGTGGGAGGCGAGCCGTGGGTTTTTCTCGGTCGCCGGAGGTACCCCGCACCCAGTCTTCGCAGGGCGGGTGGCGCGGGAGGGGATCCGAGCGCTGGCGGGCATTGTGGCACTGGCCCTACGCCCAGTCCACACGCGCGTGGTGGCGGCGGTGAGGCTAGGGGCTGGGTCGGCGAAGGCGGGATGGGCGTGGCGGCGCTGGCGTGTGTGGCGGCGTCGGCGTAAGAGGCGGCTGCGGTAGGTAGGGCTGCGGGAGGGGAGCGGGCGCATAATGGGCCGAGGCATGCAGGTTTATTGGGCCGAGGCGGGGAGGGAGGCGCGCTGCGCGAGGTCGCGGGGAGGGAGGCGCACGGTGCGGACAGGCGGACAGACGACCAGTTCCCTCTTTTATATAGTAGAGATGGGGTAAGGTATGCAACCTCATGCAATGGAGGATTGTACATTAATCATTTTGTTCTTTTTTTATGTGTCCACAGTTTAGGCTCATGAGGAATGGAGCATTGTATATTAATCATTTTGTTTTTTATGTGTCCATAGTTTAAGCTCATGAGGGATGGAGCATTGTACATTAATCATTTTTTTATGTGTCCACAGTTTAGGCTCATGAGGGATGGAGCATCTCATTAATCATTTTGTTTTTTTATGAGTCCACTGTTGGCGTAAAAGATTACGCTAACAGGGTTCTGTAGATTAGAAACTAACAAACGAAGTGTTTGCGAAGGGAACTGTTCTAAGCCTCCGAAAGGATAATAACTTATAATAGTTCGAATGTGTGTATTGAATAACTTGTATTCGGTCCCTATTACAGGGTGAAATGGGGGGTATTTATAGGCCCAAATATTAAGGAAAAGACCTATTTACCCCTCTATTACAACCGACATAGTAGAAACTATTCGGTACCCTTGATAGGGTTAAAATGGTAAAAGACTAATCTAATAATATAAAAGATAAATCTTCCATCTTAGCTGGCAATAAAGATCTCAAAAAGCCTTAGTTCGAAGATGTACTCCGAACCAATGCCTATCTTCATACTTCGAACTTGACTCAGGGTATCTTCGAAGATGGACGTCTGGAAACCTTCGAATCCATTATCTGCTTTTGTGCTGTTACGGCAATAACCCCGAAGATGGGATATTTTCTCCCAACAGTAGCCCCTCGAATACGCTTCTCCGTTTAACCTGTAATGTTAGGAGAGCAGTATACGGAAGGAAAAAAATAACCAGACATAGGGGTTATTAGATTTTAATTCATCTCCAAAATGTGCGAAGATATAAACTCCGAATCAGTCTTAAAACAATTACTTTCGAACTATCTTAGAACCGACTCAGGAAGTTTGAGAGTCTTTTAGACTTAGAAGAAATAGCCGTTAGCTTTCTTCTTCTAACAGAAATCGTAGAATGCGTTAATTTCGGAGAAAAGTAACGGGCAGGAATGCGAAACGGCATGGACTAACGGTAAAAATGTAAAGTCTAGGCTATAAATAGAGGGCCTAGAACATTCCTGCTTACCTTTCCACTGCTTTCTTACAAACAAACACCTTCTGAGCCCTTTGAGTCCTTTGAGCCCTAGCCTCCATTTTTCTCCCAAAGAAACTCAGTAACTGCAATGGCGAAAACCAAGAGTTCTGGAGCCCCTTCGGCCTTGGCTCGGCAGCAAGCGGCTGCAGCAGCAGCGGCTGCGGTGTTGGCGACGGCACCTCCAACACCCGCAACGACATCCATGGCGGCAGGAGGGAGAAATCCCCAAAATGCTGATGATCAAGGTCTCTGCCCGCCATCAACGAAGTACTTGGACCAATCCTTTCAACTAGGACCTTCTACCTGCAAGAGGGAGTCACTGGCAATCGCAGTAGAAGGGAGGATTAGCACCGGAGTTATGATCCGCAAGCCTGGAAAAGAACATATCCCGTCGCCAAGGCCCGGAGAAGTGGTCGTCTTCGAAGCCTTCTTCGAAGCCGGCTTAGGCCTTCCAGCAGTGGACTTCTTGGCGGAGGTACTTGATTTATTTCACGTCACCCTTCCTCAACTGTCTCCGAACGCAGTGGCTCATTTGGCTATCTTCGAATGGGTGTTGAGAGCCGAAGGCTATGAGGGGAGGGCAGAGATCTTCGCTGCGCTACACAGAGCTTCATGCCAGCCAAAAACCTTCGTAGGCCCCGGAGGTGAAAAAGTAGTAGTAGCCTTCGGAAGTATTAACTTCAGGCTTCGGGATGAATACGCCCTTCAATTTCCTGCTAAGGCCATCAATGCAAGATGGTATACCGACTGGGTCATGAGGTGGTTTTATGCCGAAGTTGGGGCGAGCAATCCTCTGGCCGGACCTCTGAAAGAAATCCAATTCCGGAAGGAAGCCCTAGTGCATCCCGACCAAGGTCAGCTCGAATCTCGCCTCAGCCTACTTCAAAAGATCAGTCGGAGGTTGAGCATGCGAGACTTAGCCAAAGAATTCCTTGGGTTACAAATCTCTCCGCTTATGGCCAACTGGCCTATCATCTTCGAAGAGGATTCGGAAGGCTGTCTCCGAAAGATCACTTCGACTTCAAGACCTACAGGTAACTTCGAAGACAACATGTATTATGCATATTCATTCGAAGAAAAACTAACTTGATTCATTTTTTAGCTTCTTCAGCCCCTATTACTTCGGAGCAAATCGTAAGGGCTTCGGAGAAGATTTTGGGTGCTCCAACTCCGACCGAAAAAGAATGGAGAATCAAGCTGGTCGGGAGTTGGGAGAGATTTAACAGAGTGTGGGGAATGCTGTAAATCGTTCCGCCCCCTTTGATGGATTGGGTGCCTTCGGAGAAAGGACCCAAAAAGAGGAAAGCCGAAGCTGGGACTTCGAGCTCTGCCAAGACTCCGGTGAAGAAGGTGGCTCGGAAGCCAAAAAATCCTGCACCTTCGAATCCTGCACCTTCGAGCTCAAGGGCTTCAGTCTCTGACTCCCAAGAGGACGAAGGGAGGTTGCTTGTGCGTCTGATAGACGAAGATGAAATTCAAAGGACTGCACAAGCCGAAGTACCTGCGAACGTGCCGGAGTCTCAAGATAACCTTGAGCAACCAAGGACTTCGGCAGTTCAAGGAGATATACCTCAGGACGAAGTTCCTGTGAATGAGAGTGGGGTCGAAGTTACTATGGCTTCGATTCCTGAAGAGGCAACAAGGACTGCTCAGGACGATGCTCCTGCAGTCGAAGACTTAACGGCTGATTCGGACGAAGATCTCGCCTTCGATCCGCCGAACAGTCCGATGATTGCCCCTCTCCAAAATGTCGAAGGTAGACTTTGAATAACTCTTTTGTGTTTATTTTGTATATTTATACAATGTATAATACTCTTTTTTATCAATACAGAGTCCACTCCTATGGAAGAGGTCCGCCAAGAAGAAATAATTCCTGGACCTTCGACGACTTCGGAGCCAGCCCAGAAAGTTACTCAAATGGGACCTAGAAGAGGCAAAAGACATATAGAGCCCCTCCCTGCTGCAAGTTCCGGATCAACTCCGTCTGATTCAACAGGCGAGAGCCAATCTTCCGGGGAGGGCCAGTCTCCAGTGGCTCCGAAGACCACAAGCCAACGCTCCGGTCCTTCGCTGGACGAAGATGACTAACAGGCAATAAGTATGCTCCCCTTTCTAGCTCCTTTCTTAGGGCAAACAACTGGTCTTCGGACTTTGCTCGAACCTTTGGATCGAGCTAGCCGCGACATAGGGGAGACTAACTTAGTGGCCATTCTAAGTAAAGAGGACAGGTCGGAGCTCAACGCTGCTATAGAACGTGCAGCTTACCAGGTACGAAGCATCTACGAAATAACATAGAATTCATTTACGAATAAATATTTACCTTGGTTTTTTCTTTTTGCAGCAAACCGTCTTGGCCCGAGCTATGAATATATCTAATGATGAAGAGATCGCTCGTCTTCGGGAGGAAAATAACATCCTTCAACGGAATCTTAGCATCTCCGAAAGCCGAGTGGTCCAAATGGATAATACAGTGTCAACGGAGCGCAGGGCCAGACAAGGTTTGGAGGCTGCGAATAAAGAGCTCGAAGCAGAGAGAATTGTGCTTCAAGCAGAAATTGAAAAATTGCGAGCGGAGCATGCTACTGCGGGGACCGAACTTGTCAGACTACAAGAGGAAGCTAGCCAGCTGTTGAACCAAAAGAATATTTTGACCACTAAAACGGCTAGACTTTCTGGGGTTCTTGGAGAAGTAACTTCGATGAAGGATGCGCTGAACGAAGATAAGCTGAAGTCCGAGAAGGTGGCTGTGGAAGTTATGAATCTATTGCTAGGTGTCCTGGAGTACTTCGGTACTACTGGGACACTTCCTTCTGATGATAACATCACTCTTCTGCGCCGGTTGAAAAGGATACAAGGAGTGGCGAAGCAGATGAAGACAGTGGGCATTCGATATGGAGAACTCTCCGGACAAGTGGCTGCTGTCGGCCTACTTCGCTACTACGAAGATCTGGGCCGATCGATAACTCCGGACGCAGGAGGGGGCCCAATTACCTTCGACGACGAGCGACTTCTGACTCCTTGCGAAGGTGTGGCTGCTGCCTGGCGAGCCTTCCAAACTTCATGGAGAGCCGAAGGTCATTCTGCGATCAAGGCTTGGATCGACGAAGGTCAACGCCAGAAGCAAGTTCGGACCCAAGCTTCGAGCAGTCAGCCTCCTCCGAACCCGCAGGTTAAGAAATACCTTAGGATTTTTGGCTATGTAAAGCTTTATGCTTATGAACATTTATCAATGAAAATTTGTTTATCATATTTTTAGGCTTTACCTCATACTGAAGATATCGAAGTGTTAGACCTTAACGACGAACTTCGCTCATTATGGACCACCTTCGATCTTCTAAAAGCTTATAAACGTCCTCGATTTTTAGTTCCTCGAGATAGCTCCGATGTAATTGCGCCCGAAGTAATCAAAGATATATTGTCTTATATTAAAGAGGAAGAAAAAAGGTTAACCTGAACACTTCGTCTTCTGAAGACGTTATATGGTCTGAAGACGAAGATGAAGTTCGAAGTAAAAAACCTGAAGAACTTGGAAGCTGGGAAAGGAGCCCCGAACGGCTTCGAACTTGGGCCGAGCTTCAACAAGAACAGAAGGACTTTAGAGCTTCGAAGGGGGGCAAAAGAGTTAAACGCAAAGTTGTTAGAACTCCCGGCACTGGAACTAGTCGTTCCAACCCTAGCTCTAGAGACCGAAGAGGTCTTCGATTCCTTCTTGGTATAGATACCAATTTTTCATGATGTAATCTGTAAACATATTCGTTCGAATAATGAATACCGATTTAAAATTGTCTCCATATTTACTAGCCCCTCTTTGGGTATAAGCAACTTCGAACTGTATTCAAAGATGGTTATGCGCAAAGAAAAAACTTCGGAGTACAATTTTTGGGGGTTCGGAGCCCCTCTGCAATTTAAAGATCTTTTAAAATCTTATAAAACGTCTTCGACTATTTGTAGTCTGAAGAATGGCAACTTAGTACCCTTGTTTTTTGAAAGAAATCACTTGAGATAACTTTCAAGATACCTTAGTATCTTAGATAATTTGTCACTTTGGACTATGTTAACAGACATTCGAAGCTCATGGCTCAAACTCTGTTTGCTTTGGCCACCTTCGGCTCTTTTTACGGATGTCTACCAGCTAATGGCTTGGACTCCGTATATTTTGGCCACCTTCGGCTCTTTTTGCGGAAGTCTACCAGCCAATGGCTTGGACTCCGCATGTTTTGGCCACCTTCGGCTCTTTTTACGGAAGTCTACCAGCCAATGGCTTGGACTCCACATGTTTTGGCCACCTTTGGCTCTTTTTATGGAAGTCTACCAGCCAATGGCTTGGACTCCGTATGTTGTGGTTTTGGGCTCTTTTACGGATGCCTACAAGCCGGTGGCTTGGACTCCGGATTATGTCAGCCCCCACGTCGGAAGCTTCGAACCAATGGTTCGATGTCCGAAAATACGATTCAGCTTCATGACACTTCCCTCTCGGTCAACCCCGCGGTTCCAGTGCATCCACTCGGAAGCTGGAAGTCTATGAGGGGAAGGCATTATCTGGACCATATGCTTTATTAATTCAGAAGATGATTACAAGTGAATTACAAGGAGCCCTTATGCGAAGTATCGCTTTAGGTGCTCTGCATGCCAAGTATGTGCTAACTCTTCACCTTCTAAATTAGCTAATTTAAAAGAGCCAGGGCGTCCTGAACGAACAATTAGATATGGACCTTCCCATTTATTTCCTAACTTCCCTGGCACTATAATGCTTCGTAGAACAAGATGACCCGGTCTTAGTTCATTGAGCTTAACCTTCGGGTCAAACCAAGCCTTCGTCTGCTGATGATACTTTGATAAATTTGCCACAGCTCGAAGTCGTGTTTCTTCTGATAAATCTAGCGAAGCTTGTCTTTCTTCTTCGATCTCCGGTTCGGGGCAGCCAAACGATCCTCCTTTGAGCTCCGTTGGAGTCATAGCTTCATCTCCGAATAGTAGTCTGAATGGAGTAAAACTTGTGGACCTTGTTTGCGTAGTCCGAATGGACCACAAAATCTTCGGAAGCTCTTCGGTCCAGAGTCCTTTTGCTAGTCCTACTATCCTTCGATTTAGCCATGACAAAATATTCCCATTGTCTCTTTCTACGGCTCCATTAGACTGAGGATGCCTTACTGCAGCAAAACATAACTGAATGCCTAGATCTTCGCAAAACTTCCTGAAAGGTTCTGCATCGAACTGTGTTCCATTATCAACTGTGAGTTGTCTAGGCACTCCGAACCGGCAAATGATATTCTTCCAAAAGAATTTCTGTACATTGTTCGTAGTGATAGCTGTTAAGGGTTCTGCTTCTACCCACTTGGAAAAATACTCAATAGCTACCACTACGAACTTTAGATTTCCCTTGGCTACTGGAAAGGGACCAATTAAATCCATACCCCATCTGGCCATAGGCCATACCGGAGCAATAACTTGAAGAGCTGTTGGTGGGCGATGACTTCGTCGACCCATCCACTGGCATCCTTGACAAGTGCGGACTAAGCTCTCCGCATCAGCTATTATTGTAGGCCAATAAAGCCCCTGGCGAAGTGTTTTTCCTGCCAAAGCTCGAGGGGCTAAATGGCTACCGCAAAGGCCTTCATGAATTTCTCGAAGAATTTCTTGACCTTCGGCTTGAGATATACATCGGAGTAGAGGGGAACATACTCCGGCCTTGTATAAAATACCGTTGATTATTTGATAATTTCTAGCTCTAAGCTTCAATCTTGACAGCTGTGGCTCTTCGGGCAAATTTGTTCCTCCCTGTAAAAGTTTCATGATCGAATTTTTCCAATCTGCACTAGGAATGCAAAGAATCTCTGCAGAGGGAATTTGTGGCACCGAAGTTATACTGAGCTCCTCATAGAAAGCTTCTTCTGGTACATCCACAGCTCCGGCTGCAGCTTTTGCTAAGATGTCCGCTTGCACATTTTCTGCTCTTGGTATACTCCAAATGGAAATACCCTTGAAGTGTGCTTCGATTTTACGGATTTCTTCTAAGTACTTTGCAAGCTGTGGATGCCGAACCTGGAAACTTTTATCTACGTGCCCTGCTACTATCTGAGAATCTGTTTTTATAATAATTCTTGTAGCCCCTAGAGCACGTGCTTTTCGGAGTCCCAATAAAATCCCTTCATACTCCGCTATATTATTGGTAGACTTAAAGTTGAGTCTTGCGGAGTACATTGCTCTTTGCCCTGAATGCGAAATTAATACTGCTCCAATACCTGCTCTGGATGCTTGGAAAGCCCCATCGGAATAAACAGTCCAAACTCCGTCACTTGACTTCTCCGGAACCAAATTTGTAGGTGGAGTCCATTCTGCTACAAAATCTGCTAAGACTTGCGATTTGATTGCTGTCCTTGCCAGAAAAGATATGTCGAAGGGTGCTAGCTCAACTGCCCACTTCCCAATCCTTCCAGTGGAATCCTTACTTCGAAGCATATCTCCTAAAGGATACGAAGTTGGTACAATTACATTGTGTGCCAAAAAATAATGTCTTAATTTCCTCGAAGCCATTATCAAAGCATAAACGAACTTCTCGAGTTCGAAGTATCTTGTCTTCGCTCCTGATAATGCTTTGGATACAAAATAAACAGGATTTTGGACCAACTTCCCATTGAAATCCACTTCTCTGACAAGGACTGCACTGACAGCAGAACCCTGTAGCTGCAAGGTAAAGGAGTAGGGTTTCATCCGCAGTAGGCACCGTGAGTGTAGCAAGATTACTGAGATACTCTTTAATATCTTCGAAGCTTTTCTGACACTCCGGTGTCCATGCAAAATCTTCGGACCCTTTCAATGCTTTAAATATAGGCAAGCTTCTCTCCGCAGACCTTGATAAAAACCTACTAAGTGTTGCCAAACGCCCAGTCAGCTTTTGCACTTGCTTTAAATTTTCCGGAGGAGCCATCTTTTATAGCGCAGTTATTTGAGTAGGGATAGCTTCAATCCCCCTGCTTGAAACTAAATACCCTAACAACTTTCCAGCCTTAGCTCCGAAGATACATTTTTCGGGGTTAAGACGGATCCCACATGCCCGAAGGCTATTGAATGTTTCTGCTAAGTCTAGGCTATGTTGGTGCTTTAAAGCACTCTTTATTACAATATCATCCATATAGGCCTCCACATTGCGACCTAATTGATGACCTAGAGCCTTAGCAACTAACCTCGAAAAAGTAGCCCCGGCATTTCTTAAGCCAAAGGGCATTCTTACATAACAAAAGACTCCCGAAGGAGTTACAAAGCTTGTCTTGATCTCATCTTCGCGCTTCAACCATATTTGATGATAACCAGAATACGCGTCGAGGAAGCTTAATAACTCTGAACCTGCGGTGGAGTCGACCAATTGATCAATTCGGGGCATGGGGTAGGGGTCACGAGGGCATGCTTTATTAAGGATGTGAAATCGATGCACATGCGCCACTTTCCGGAAGACTTCTTTTTGACGAAGACTGGGTTGGCTAACCATTCTGTGTGAGCCACTTCTCTGATAATTCCAGCCTTCAACAATTTCTCAACTTTTTCTTTTGCTAGAGCAGCTCTTTCTGCAGACATTTTCCGGAAGTCCTTGCCGAACAGGACGGGCCTTCGGGTTTACAAGTAAACTACGTTCAATGATATCCCGATCGACTCCGGTGATATCTTCGTCAGACCAAGCGAAGACATCTAAATTCTCTTCCACCACCTTTTCCAAGGAGGTTGCAACTTCTGGAGGTAAATCTTTACCAAATTGAAATATATATTCTTTACCATCTTTAACAATGACCTTCGCTGCAATCTCTCCTTCAGGACTTGGTCTCGGAAAGGATTTCTTTGAAGCTTCGGAAGGGGCTGAAAAAATTTCTTGATTATCTTGCACATTGTTTACTTGTCTTGGATCAAGAGGGGGGCCATGACCATATTCTGCTCTCCGGGCGATAGCTTGATCTCCGAAGACAGTAAGGACTCCTGCTTGTGTGGGCATCTTCATGCACAAATAATTGTGATGCGCCATAGCTCCGAACTGGTTTAGCATGCCTCTTCCGAAAATGACGTTGTAAGCATACGGGGCATCTACAACATCGAAGATTACTTCTTCAGTTCGGGCCAACAAACCTTCTCCGAAGGTGTCTTCCAGGCCTAATTGGCCAAGTGCATCGAGCGGAGGTCCTGCGAAGCCTTGCAAAGGGCGAGCCGCTGGAAGGAGATGCTTTCTGGAGATGCACAATTGATCGAAGGCTTGAACAAAAATGATGTCTGCCGAACTACCTCCGTCAATCAACACTCTTCGAACTTCAGTGCCCGCAATATCAGCAGTGATAACGAGTGGGTCTGCATGCGGGAACTTAATGCCAGCTGCATCCTCCGTAGAAAAGGATATCGGTACATGAGACCACTCCGGCATAGCAGCTGCAGACGACGAAGTCCCAATATGGCCTACTTCTCTGACGTAGTCTCTTCGCTGTCTTTTTGACATGCTTCCGAGGGTACCTCCTCCGGAAATGGGAGGACTAGTCTTTTCCCTCGGTCTTGCCCTTCCTCTTGCTTCGGAGGTGGCATAACATTGGCCACTGGAGGGTGTCTTGCGGCATCGAAGTTTTCTATCCACGCCACAGCCTGGACCGGCTCTGGGCGCGCTGCAACTGGAACTCGGTCGGTAGTACCTCGACCCGAAGTTCTTTCTAGATACTCTCCTCTTAGAGTAAGTATAGCCTTGCAAGTATCAGTTGCATGGCTTTGATTTTCACCATGGATACAGCAGAAAAGGGTTTGGCCTTTGCCAACCGTTTTCCCTGGCGGCCTCCAGCCGCTGGCCTTGTTCCCCGAAGACTGTGGAGCTCTCTGTGTAAACTTCTGTGGGGGTGCAATATTCAAAACATCCGAACGAGGGTGCTTTTTCCCCCTTCTCCGATCATGTTGAACTTCGAAGACTGGTTCTTGCGGCTATGCTGAAGTTTTTACTTCTACTTTAACTTGTTGCAATATGGACAAAGTAGCTGCAGTTCTTCGAAGCCAACCCTCTTCCGACCTCGCATACTCCTCGAAGTATGACATCAGCTGAGAGACCGAGGATATGCTTTTCCGATGAAGCTTATCCAGGAGGCCTTGATGAGTGACGCCTTCCCGAGCTGCATCAACTACCGAAGATGCAGATAACCCCCGGATCTGCGACTTTGTATGAGCGAAACGCTTGAAATATTGCCTCAATGTCTCTCCGGGGAGCTGCTTCACCTGGAAAAGGCTTCCCGTTGACATTGGAGGCACGAAGGTGCCTTGAAAATTGCTTACAAACATTTTCTTCAGCTGCCCCCATGAATTGATTGATCCTGGCTTCAAAGACCAGAACCACCTTAATGCCACTCCTTGAAGAGCTAAAGGGAAACACTTTGCCATGGTGTCTCAAACTCCTCCGCTAGCTTCAATTGCTAGGGCATAAGAACGAACAAACTCTCCGGGATCTTCATCTCCAGCATACTTACAGAGCTTCGAAGTTTTAAACTTCGGATCAAAGCAAACTTTCTGCAGCTCAAGATGCAGCGGAGATTCATTATCGAAGGAGGCGTTCTCCGGGGCTTCGGGATAAACGAGTTCGTCGTCTTCGGGCACTTCTGGGATAGCTGGGATGGATTGAGAGCGAAGCCTGTTCGTGGCTTCTTGCCGCCATCTTGCTACTTCAGCTTGGAGGCTGGCCATTTGAGTGGCCATATCTCCAAGATTGTCTTCATCTCCTCCGGAAGGATCTTCCGGGTCTTGAGAGCTAGTAGGATCAGTTCGAAGTGGGATGGAAGGTGGAAGAGGGATTCCAGGTGGTCGATGTATGGAAGGATTTGGCGGAGAAGCTCCGTATGTTCGAGGGATGGAAACTCCTTCCGGAGTTTGAGGTGGAGGGAATGTCGAAGGTGCCTCTCCGGAGATCCGAGAGGACCTCCGAACAGGGTTACGGGGTGCGCTCCGCTTAGGAGGCATGATGTAAGAAGTTGGTAGAGAATGAAGTTTTTTGGACTAAGTTCCCCACGGACGGCGCCAACTGTTGGCGTAAAAGATTACGCTAACAGGTTTCTGTAGATTAGAAACTAACAAACGAAGTGTTTGCGAAGGGAACTATTCTAAGCCTCCGAAAGGATAATAACTTAGAACAGTTCGAATGTGTGTATTGAATAACTTGTATTCGGTCCCTATTACAGGGTGAAATGGGGGGTATTTATAGGCCCAAATATTAAGGAAAAGACCTATTTACCCCTCTATTACAACCGACATAGTAGAAACTATTCGGTACCCTTGATAGGGTTAAAATGGTAAAAGACTAATCTAATAATATAAAAGATAAATCTTCCATCTTAGATGGCAATAAAGATCTCAAAAAGCCTTAGTTCGATGATGTACTCCGAACCAATGCCTATCTTCATACTTCGAACTTGACTCAGGGTATCTTCGAAGATGGACGTCTGGAAACCTTCGAATCCATTATCTGCTTTTGTGTTGTTACGGCAATAACCCCGAAGATGGGATATTTTCCCCCAACATCTACAATTTAGGCTCATGAGGGATGGAGCATCTCATTTATGTAGCCAAATTGTCATTTGTATTGGACTAAACGAATTTGTGCAAATGAGAGTATTTTTTTATTACTCATTATTGCACATCCTTAAAAATTTTTTTGTGTTATTATTCATATAATTATTTATATCACACATACATGCAGTGATGATACCAAACATAATATCTCACACCATGAGATATATATTGTATTTTTTTATCGACATTCTTCGATATCACACCCGTGTAAATATTTCTTAATGTAAGTGTTATGATTATACATTTTGTATTTAGATTTTCATGCTATTAGGCAGAGCCGTTGTCATTCATTTATATAAATAGAATGTTTCATGTATGTCGAGGGTGTTGTTATTATATATATTTTTTAGATGTTTCTGTGATACATGCTAGGTACTGGATAATATTTTATATCAGTAAACAATCACAAATATTTAATGTAAATTTAATATGAGATTTTTTATTATGCCTCGTTGTTGGCGTAAAAGATTATGCTAACAGGTTCTCTAAGATTAAGAACTAGCAAACAGTGAATTTGTGTTGAGAACTATCTCAAGCCTCCGAATTGGATAATAGCTTAAGTAGTCAGAAGGATTGTGTATTGAATAGCTGAGTATTCGATGCCTATTACAAGGTAAGAAGGAGTGTATTTATCGGCAAAAAGTCTAAGGAAAAGACCTATTTACCCCTCAATTACAACCGACATAGTGGACACTATCCGGCACCCTGAACAGGGTTAAAATGGTAAAATCTATCCGGAGTAGGTAGATAAGTCAACCATCTAACCAGACTTGCAGTTTTCCACCGGAGCTTTATAGTCTGAGGAGGGTACCTTCGGATTGCAAGTCGAAGCACCCTTCGGCTTAATAACTCCACCTTCGGGCATAAGCTCGGAGCTTCGAAGCTGACAAGTTATCTTGACTATCAATCTCTAAGTCCTGAGGGTAAAGTATTTTCTCCCAATAGTAGCACCTTGAATACGCTTCTCTGATTTTAACCTGTATAGTAGGAAAACAGTATACGCAAGTAATATTTTCATATTCAGAGACTTAGAGAAATTTGAAGGCGTTACAATTATTCGAAGGGCCCTTGACCCCGAAGCACCCAGACGACAGCCTCAAACCAGAACTGTTGTGTGAACGCTTCATGAGAAAGAGACCTGTTGCGGAGTTTAAACGTCATGAGGAGCCGTTAATCTGGAGTTGTTACTCTTCAAGTAGTCGTTATGCTCTCGAAAAGGTAACGGTCGAAATTTACTGCAGACTCACACCGTTTCGCTTCTTGGGCCCACTCGCTACAGACCAAAGTCGAAACTGCAATGTGAATGCAATCTAACCGCAACAACTAACGGGAGGCTATAAAGGGGAATCGGAATTCACCAAAAACTTTTACCGTGTTTGACATCCGAAACTTACTCTCTTCAACCTCTAGATCTCCCAACTCCCCGAGCGATCGAGCCATGGCGAGGACCAGCCACACCGTGCCGGCAGCAGTGAGTACTTTGGCGCAGAGGCAAGCTTGGGTGGCTTCAGTGGTATCGGCAATGGCTGGGGCTCCGGGATATGTTTGGCCCAAGAATCCTCGAGAGCTCCACCCTCCATCCAAGAAGAAAATCCCCCAAAGCTTCATCATCGGCCAATCTATAAGCACCGCGGAGTCCATCGAAGAGGCCGTCGATGGGAAGCTAGGGCCTGGAATGAGGACTCAGGTCCCCGGAACAGAGTCGACCCCGAGGCCACGAAGCGGAGAAGTTGTAGTCTTTGAAGCATTCTTCAAAGCGGGTCTGGGTCTCCCTGCCATCAACTTTTTATCAGAGGTACTAGAAATGTTTCATATTACCTTGCCTCAACTATCTCCCAATGCCATCGCACGGCTGGCCATCTTCGAATGGGCGCTTCGAGCTGAAGGATGTGAAGGAAGATCGGAGGTCTTCGCCACCACCCACGAGGCTATCTGCCAGCCGAAGCCACAAGATGGCCCCGGAGACACCAAGGTGATAATAGCCTTTGGAAGTGTTATCTTCCAGCTTCGGAGGGAGCACGCTCAACATTTTCCAGTGAAGGCCATCAACGACCGATGGTACACATACTGGATCCTCCGGTGGTTCTACGCCGAGGTCAGAGAAGATTCCCCCTTCGTAGGACCTCTTCAAGAAATCTGGTTTCGGAAGGAGGCAGAAGTCACCCCGAACCCAAGCCTACTCTCAACGTTGATAGGGTTATTAACTTCAATAGCCAGCCGAATGAGCATGCTGGACTTGGCCGAAGAGTTTATCGCGCTCCGAATTCCACCTCTTGGAGTTGACTAGCCAATAGCGTTCCAAAACGCTTCGGAGGGTGAGCTTTGAAGTCTAGGTAAGCCTTCGATTTTCCTGCAATAATATGTTAGAACAAAAATAACATACTTATAATATGCTACCTTTTTTTAGTGGCTCCACTGGCGTTCGCTCCGGAGCAGATAACGAGAGCCACCAAACGGGTGCTCGGAGCCTCTACGGTGGCTGAAAGGTAAAAAAATAGAGCTAGTGGGAAGCTGGGAACACTCCAACAAAGTGTGGGGGCCCTCAGAATGGTGCCTCCTCCTCTGCCAGATTTAACCCGGTCGGAGAGGCCCCCGGAAAAGAAAAGTCGTCGCTGAGCCCTCGAAAAAAGCCGGCAAGACCCCCATCAAGAAAGGAAAAAAAGTAGTCATCCCTGGGCATTCGGAGCTCAGCTTCGGATGACTCTGGGAACAAAGGCTACAAAAGCAAGGGCTCCAAAGTCCAAATGGCAAAAGACTTTGAAAACTATCTTCTTGATGACAACGAAGATGAAACGGTGGACACAACCGGAGCTCCTGCCCGAGAGACTACGGAGGCGGACACGGCGCGCACTCCTACACCCATCGTTGTGAGTTCGGAGTTGATAACAGATATTCGCAACTCACCCGTGGTTGGGGTGATAACAACAGAGGTCGAGCCACCTGCAGCAACTACAACGGAGAGGACTTCGGGGGATGACCTCGATGAGTATCTCTGGCTGTACGAAGTCCTAGAGGACCCTACAATTTTACCTCAAAGCGCCACCGAAGGTAGACTTTGAAACCTTTGCCTTTGTCATTTCCTGTAACAATCATTCCCCGCAAATGTTCATCAAGTACCTTAATGTTGTATGTGCGTCGAAGGGTAACGTAGCTCCAGCCACAAATGAAGCTCTAGCTTCTGCCAGAGTTGCGGCTCCGATGGACACCACGGCTCCGATGGACTCCGCGGCTCCGGCAACTGGAGCCGTCTCCGTCAAAGCGATCCCGGTCGAAGGGACACTGGTCGAAGGAGGATCTACCTCCGCCGAAGTCACTCCTCCAGCCATCGTACCAGGAAGGGGAAAAAGTATGACGAGTCATTGGACTCCCTCCTGCCACAATGACAACGCCTTCTTCCAACGAGCCCTCGGCAAGTAACTCAGAAGAAGAGGTGACCGCAGATGACCGCTAGGCTTTGTCCTGGCTCCCTTTGTTGGCTCCCTTCTTGGAGCAACGAACGGGCCTGCGGGCACTTCTGGAGCCCTTGGCGGAGAAAGGCCAAGAAGTCGTAAACTCCGACTTGGTCTCCGTCTTGAGCGATGCCAGAGCCCTGGAGCTTAATCTAGCCCTCGAAAGGGCTGCCCTTCAGGTATACAAAGTACCACAAATATATTTAATTGACAAATGTAATGTTGGCGTAAAAGATTACGCTAACAGGTTTCTGTAGATTAGAAACTAGCAAACGAAGTGTTTGCGAAGTGAACTGTTCTAAGCCTCCGAAAGGATAATAACTTAGAATAGTTCGAATGTGTGTATTGAATAACTTGTATTCGGTCCCTATTACAGAGTGAAGTGGGGGTATTTACAGGCCCAAACATTAAGGAAAAGACCTATTTACCCCTCCTATTACAACCGACATAGTGGAAACTATTCGGTACCCTTGATAGGGCTAAAATGGTAAAAGACTAATCTAATAAGAAAAAAGATAAGTCTTCCATCTTAGCTTGCAGAAAAGATCTCAAAGAGCCTTAGTTCGAAGATATACTCCGAACTAAGGTCCATCTTCATGCTTCAAGCTTGACTCAGGACATCTCCGAAGATGCATGTTTGGGAAACCTTCGAATCCATTATCTGCCTTTGTGCTGTTACTGCAATAACCCTAAGGATGGAATATTTTCCCCCAACATGTAACTACTTAGTACTTACTTGCTCTTCTTGCAGCAATTTGTCCTTGCTAGAGCGGCAGTGACTTCCAATGAAGTCGAAACCAACCGGCTCAAGAGGAAGGTTACTACCCTCCAATTTGCACTCAAAGGCTCCCAATACAAAACACTTCGGTTGGAGGAAGAGCTCCTTGAAGAACGGAGGGCTAGGGCCACCACCGATGAAGCCCTCCAGCTCGAACGGCAGAGCAGCAGTACACTCCGAACTTTGGCGCAAGAAGCTGAAGCCAAATGCATGGTGCTCTAAGTGGAGGTGGAGAAGCTCCGGCAAGCGGCAGCTACATCGAGCGCTCAACTTGTAGAACTCCAAGGCTCGCTCAAATAGGCGATGACTCAGAAGAGCACCTTGCTATCCAGGATGGCTGAAGTATCTGCTGCTGTTGCGGGGCTGGACGCGGCAAAGACGAAGAATACTGCAATAGTGGAGCGTACCTTGGATGCCCTTTAGGGTACCTTGGAATATTTCGGCACCATGTGCCCTTCGTCTTCTACTGTGGTGAGCGAGCCCCTCGACTGGAAGCTGAAGATGATTCAAGTGGCGACGACGCTGATGATGGGCTCCGGCATCCGGTACAGAGAGATCTCCGGACAAGTTGCTAGAATCGGAGTCCTCCGTCACCTCGAATCTCTTGGGATTTCTGTCGCTCTGGTTGGGGGTTCGACACCCGCAGGCTTCACCGACGAGGGCTTGTTGCGTCCTTCGCAGGATGTAGCCTCGACTTGGGAAGCTTTCCGGTCAATCGAGAAAACAGACCACAAGGCCTCCGCTTCCAGCTTCGCCAGCTCCTACACCTCCTACTCCACCGACCGACCCGCACATCTAGTCCTAAAGGGCGCTTAAATATGTATAAGAAATCTTGTAAAGCCCCTTGCATTAATGAATGAAAATTTTATAAACGAGGAACTTGTTTGGATGTTTATTCTTTTAGGTTTTGCCATCACTACATGAAAACGATAAACTTCCGTCGGCCAAATTAACTTCCGTCGGCTTTTGGGAAAGCCGACGGAAGTTAATTAACTTTCGTCGGCTCCTGGAGGCCAACGGAAGTTAACTTAACTTCCGTCGGCTTCTGACAGTGGCCGACGGAAGTTAGCGGGGATTTAATGATGGCCGACGGAAGTTAGGGAATTTATTCCCCAACCGCGCGCGTACAGGGAGCCCTAGCTCCCTGTACACGCGCGCCCGGCCCATTCCCCGCCGCCGCCGCTCCTGCGCCCGCGGCCTCCTGCTCGCCGCCTCCTGCGCCCGTCGCCTCCCGCCGCCGCCGGCCGACCATCGCCGCCGCCGGCCGCAGGTCCCGCGCGCCGCCCGCTGCCGCCGCCTCCCACGCCGACCCGCGCCGCTCCGGCCTCCCCGCCGCCTCTGGCTGGCCGCCACCGACCGCGCGCCCGCGCCCGGCCTCTGCTCCTCCCCGCTACCGCCGACCGCCACCGCCACCACTGGTCCCGCCTCCCACGCCGACCGCGCGCCCGCGTCGCACACCCGCCGCCGCCTCGCTCCCGCGCCGCCTCCCGTCGGCGCCGCCGCCAGTGCCGCCCACCTCCGGCCCACCGCCGCCGTGCCCTACCGCCGCCGGTCCGAGCCACAGGACTGCCGCGCCCGCCCCCACAGCCCGCCCCCTGCAGCCGCCGGCCGACAGACGCCGCCCCGGCCCCTCCCGGCCGCCGCCGCCGCTGTTTCGGCCAGTCACCATCCGAACACCATCGCCCGTCGCCCGTCGCCAGTCGCCGCTCGCCGTCGCCACCCGACAATTAAGTAATGCTATAAACTTGATTTCAAGTTTTGAATTCTAAGTTCTTGTGTTCAAAATTTATGAAACTTGTGGATATCTAGTTGAAATTGGTTTGAACAAATTTGTTGGTTTAGTTAATTGAATTGGATAGTAAAATATTGCTATTAACTCTAGATGTTTGTTTAGAAGTTGTATTCTAAAAGTATATATGCAATGAAAATATGTGTTGTATAGGTTGTTGTCGAATAAGGAACACGTGTACATTTTTCTTTTGGTACATATTACGATTTTGTTGATTGTGATGTTGTATGTATGCTTATGCTTGTGAATACTTATGCTTGTATATATATATACTTTATTATATATATTTCTTTTCGTATCCAATTTTTTATTTGACAACAACGTAGATAGTGTAACGAAATCTATGCGTCACCCGTTTCGGACCAACATGTCACACACGTGTCATGCGTGTGAGATGTGTAGGTCCGGAATTGTCCCTTTTTGGACAGCCTCAGAGTGGGCGACAGAGCGTGGTTTTATGATGAGTCATGAGTCCGAATGGGATTTCAGTAACATAACCTTGTTGTTCTCCATTGCACCATTATCAGGCGTGCAATTGGAGAACAGCGGGGTTATGCTGCTGAAATTTTGTTCGGACTCATGGCTCATCATAAATACCACGTTTTGTCGGTCACTCTTGGGTGGGTTTAGGACCTATCTTTTCCTATAGACCAGGGTTGTCACGGCATCGCCTGCGGCAACTAGGTGTCCAGGCGGTCACCGCCGGATGTCCATGGTGAATCGCCTCGCCTAGGTGGAGTTAGGCGCCCGCCTGGAGCTTCTAGGCGTCGCCCATGGCGCCTAGGCGATCGCCAGGCGTGTCTGGGCGGGCGCCTAGGGTCCGTGGTAGTGTCTAAGGCGTGGCACATGCCTTTCGGTTAACCCTGTTCCCTTGCGCCGTGGGCTCTGCTTCCCCTTGCGTCGCCGGCCTGCCCGGCCGCCTCTGCTTCCCCTCCGTTGTCCGGAGGCGGAGGCGGAGGGTGGCCAGGGTGTGTGTATGTTGCGAGCCCCTTGATTGAATGAATCTTTTGCATATAGAATGGCTGAGGACGACCGACGGTGGATGTATAGTGGTTGGATGAAAAGTGGAGCTCACACGAGGGAGTGGGTAATCAACGCTGAGAAATTTGTTGATCGTGCATTCGCTTTGACAACAAACACTGGCGCGAGGTGCCCATGCATGAAGTGCAGAAATTCTCGTTGGCAAGACAAGAGGACGTTGTCATTGCATATTTGCAAATATGGTTTCGTGCCAGGTTATGAAGTTTGGTCTTTTCACGGCGAGACAGGACCATGAAAAAACGGTATTAGTAGTGGAAGAAGAAGATGATAGCGTTGCTGACGATAGGATGGATGAGATGGTTGATGCTATACGACCGGAGTTTGAGTCAAACCCCGAGGATCCTCCAACACCGGAGGTTCAAAAGTTTTTCGACATCCTTCGAGCTTCAGAAGAGCCATTGCATGAGCACACCACCGTAAGCGTTCTCGCTTTCGTGACTCGTATTATGGCTATTAAGTCAAAGTTTGCATTTTCAAACAATTGTTATAAGGAGCTCTTGAATCTGATCAGCGATATCCTTCCTAAGAACCATAAGGTGCCGAAAGAAATGTACCAGTCAAAGAAAATGCTTTCTGCTCTCGGTATGGAGTATGAGAAGATTGATGTGTGCCGAGATAATTGTATGCTGTTCTGGAAAGAACATAGTAATGAGGTCAAATGCTTAAAATGTGGTAAACCGAGATTCGTAGAGGTCGTAAATGAAGACGGAGAGAAGGTGATGACAGAGGTTGCTCATAAGCAACTTCGTTACATGCCTCTTACACCTCGGGTGAAACGATTGTTTCTCTCAAAGAAAACCGCTAGACATATGCGATGGCATAAAGAAGGTGTACGTGAGAATAATCAAGTAATGGTGCACCCATCTGATGGTGCGGCATGGAAGGCTCTAGATGATTTTGATGCAGACTTTGCTAGTGATGCAAGGAATGTTCGCATCGGGTTGGCAACTGATGGATTCACGCCTTTCAATGTAACGGCATCGTCGTACTCTTGTTGGCCTGTGTTTGCTATTCCATACAACCTTCCACCTTCGTTTTGTATGAAATATGAATTTATGTTCCTGTGTCTCATTATACCCGGTCCAGATCATCCCGGAACACGACTAAACGTGATGCTGAAGCCCTTAATTGAAGAGTTGAAACAATTGTGGAAAGGAGTTGAAGCATACGACTATGACCAGAAACAAAAATTCAATCCTCGAGTTGCGTATCTGTGGTCGGTCCACGATTTTCTGACATACGGTATTTTTTCTGGTTGGAGTTGTCATGGAAGGTTGACATGCCCGATATGTGCGAAGGACACAGATTGTTTCCGTCTGAACTTCGGGGGAAAGATTTGTTACTTTGATTGTCATAGATGCTTTTTGCCCATGAATCACCCATTTAGGTTACAGAGGAACAATTTCAAGAAGGACAGCATTGTTGTAAAGGGACCACCAAGGCGTTTAAATGGTACAGAAATCGCTGATATGCTGAATGAGTTGGTCCTTAATGAAAATGAGGATGGATTTGTAGGATTCGGAACCGAACATAATTGGACCCACATATGTGGCTTATGGGAACTGCCGTATGTCAAATCACTAATTCTGATGCACAACATTGACGTTATGCATCAGGAACGTAGTGTTGGTGAAAGCATTATAAGTACATGTATGGATTTTACTGACAGGACAAAAGATAATGTAAAGGCGAGAAGGGATTTAGCTGAGATTTGTAATCGACCAACCCTTGAGTTGACGAATAGTGGTGGCAAGCCACGTGCCCCATTTTGTTTAAAACCTAAAGAAAAAAAACAAGTAATGAGGTGGTTGAAAAATTTGAAATTCCCAGATGGTTACACCGTGGGATTTAGAAGAGCTGTGAACTTGAAGACAGGGAAATTAAATGGATTGAAAAGTCACGATTACCACATAATAATGGAAAGACTCCTTCCTGTAATGTTTCGCGGGTACCTGAATGATGATGTGTGGAAGGCGTTAGCTGAGCTGAGCCATTTTTATAGACAACTTTGTGCGAAAGAAATTAAGAAAGATATGATGGAGATGCTAGAGAAAGAGATCCCGGTGCTTTTATGTAAACTGGAAACAATATTCCCTCCAGGGTTCTTCAATCCAATGCAACATTTACTGGTTCATCTGCCATATGAAGCTAAGGTAGGTGGCCCTGTGCAATATAGGTGGATGTATCATATTGAAAGGTCCCTAAAGAAGCTTAGAGCGATGGTTGGTAATAAGGCCAGAGTTGAAGGTTGCATCGCAGAAGAATTTAAATTGAAATAGATAGCATACTTCACTAGTGTATACTTCGATGAGCATCATAATGTCAACACACCTGCTACACGGTACCATATGGATGAAGACCATCCTTGTAGTGATCTCCAAATATTTGGGTGGAAGGGCATAACTGTTTGTGTCTCCACGACATGTTATGTAACTCAGGAAGAGCGAACAAATGCCTTGCTCTACATGTACTCAAATATGGAAGAGATGGAACAATATTTCGCGTAAGTGATTCGTTTTAGTTTTATATTTTACCTCCAAATTTTATACCCATTTGTTTACCTATTCATTACAATGACAGTATGTTTGATTCAAAATACTTGACGTCTGGTCGTCAACCAACGGAGAAGCAATTAGATAAATTGCGTCGAGAAGGAGTAAATGGCGGGCCTAGTTTCCTCACTTGGTTCAGAGAACATGTAAATCCTTACCTTTTGTGACACGTATTATTTTAGTCTATTAGGTTAATTATCTGATAATCTCCTATGATTTGCAGTGTGTGCTCGCTGACAATGTACATATAGACTTGCGACAGCTCTCTTACGGGAGTATTAGTGCCAAAAGTTATGGTCGCTATGATGTTAATGGTTTCCGCTTCCGTTCAACTATTTTTGAAGCATATCAACCTCTAGCGGCAACAACTAATACTGGAGTTGTTACAAGGGTCGTTGATGGACAAGGACACGAAACTATGTATTATGGAATCATCAAAAATATAATCGAGTACAAATTTGCCGGGAATAAGGAGATTAAAGTAGTCTTCTTCGATTGTGATTGGTTCGACCCTAAACATGGTACTCGTGAAAACCAATTTGGGATGGTTGAAGTCAAACATGTGGAACGATTATCTGGTTGCGACAATTTTGTCCTTGCTCACCAAGTCGAGCAGGTGTATTATATGCCCTACCCATGTGAAAAACTAAGTGCTTGGTGGGTAGTCTACAAAGTGAATCCTCGGGAACGTCTACACACCCCTAGTGATGGCGCTTATCAATTGGAGGTTGAAGAGGTCGATGAGGTTTACCAAGATGATGAATTGCCGACTTCGTTTAATGTAGAGTCAGAATCGTCGACAGATTCTTTTCTCGGCGATTCTAATGATGTGGCAGTTCCCGAGAAAAGGAAACACCAACATAAGAAGAAAAAAGTAACATGGCGTGCTTTGGGGAGAAAAGGACAAATTGATCCCGATTTTGATGATAATTGACAAGTAATTGTTTTCATACATGCATATGCAATATACTTCATATTACATATTTTTTTATATGTTCAAACCTTCTTTACTAATAAATGCTCGTTTGTGCTTGTTTTGAATAGGATGTCGAAAAAGATGAAGAGTGTCACGAGGAAGCTCTTCCGCTTGGGGAGTTCATCGGCGAGTACTCCGGCGAGTACACCGACAAGTCAGGAGGACACCCTATTCCAGGGTATTTCCTCTTCGTCAAACAAACGTCGTCAAGAGCAGCTCCTGAGATGCATAGATCCAACATTAATTGGTCGGCCTATTGCATTTCAACTAGAGGATGAGGTAACTTTCAGCTTGTTTTTTATGCCAGTTATAAACTATTCCTAATTGTTTCAATACTGTTTTGTAGGAGGAAGAACACTTGGAGAGTGCGGGTCACGAGGATCATCCAGTGGGTGGGGGGCAGGAGGAGGATGTCCCAGAGTGTGTGGCATAGAGGGATGACCCAGAGGGTGTGGGGCAGGGGGATGACCCGGAGGGTGCGGGGCAGGGGGATCTCCCGGAGGGTGCGGGTCAGGAGGAAGGTGCTGAGGCTACCGGCGGGTCCTCAGTATCTTTCAGGACGAGCCACCTGGTCGCCCCACCAGTAGTCTCTTCCGGTGGAGCCAAGATCGAGATTACGCCTGTAGGTGACGGGTAAGTGTAATACTCTTCTGTTGTTTTGCTTTTTTTTCAAAAAATTTCTTTCACTAAACTAATTAACTTTATTTATTATGTATTTCTAGATTTTGGATTGACTCTCGGTTTGACGGCACTTCGAGGGTCAGGCAGGTTAACCAGATATTGGGTAACCTGTGCCGTCTGCACTACCCAGGGGTGCTGACAATGCCGACCGGTGAGCGAGTTCTATGCCAGACATGGGACCAGTACCGGTTTGCTCCTGATGGGCGCCACGGAACTGCTCAGGGGTCGGTGTCTCATGACTTCTGGGTATGCAAGTGTTTTTTCAATCTTCTTTTAGGCTTTTCGAGTTACAACACTTTACTAATCATTACTTTTGCAGTTACACTTTTGCTTGCCAGAAGTCGGCAATCACCATAACCATGCCCTTCTAGTCTTCAACAACAATGCACATAAGGTGGTGAAGGACGCCATTTCGTATGCCCGCATTCAAGCGAACAATGCTTACTACAAGGCGAAGCTAGGGCAACGAATGAGCAAGGCGACGGGCTCATCGTCAATCTATTTGACTGAAGAAGAATACCGTTCGGTAAACAATTCTAACTTTTTAAATCTTCGATTGTTCAGATTTGTTGTCATATAATACAAATAGCATCTCTGTTCAGGTGAGGATTCCGTGGTTTGCAAACCGCGAGGACGCCTATTTCGAATTCTGCAAGATTTGGTCTTCAGCCGCATTTAAGAAGACTTCCGAGCAGAAAACACAATGCCGCGGGACGGATCCGAAGCACAGATATGGTGCCGACGGACATATTCGCCACGCTAAACGCTTGGTAAGACCTCCTTCTATCACTCTCTAGCTATAGATACATTGTAATGCGACTAACTCATTTCTAATGTACAAGAAGCTAAATCTGGCAACGTGCCAAGTGACATAGAGGTGTATACCTCTGGTCACAAAGGAAGCGATCCGACACAGCCAGATGTCTTGTGTAGCCAGACAGCCACGGACCATTTGGTGAGATGTTATTAAGAGTTTACGTAATTTCATTTTTCTGCGTCTAGCTAATCGGACATGTTTTTTGCAGGCGCAGTATGGTGAACACATGGTTCGACTCCATGGAGAGGACTATGATTGGCGGAGAGAACCTGTCGACCAAATGGCCGTGTACTCCAGCGGAGGTGGCAAAAGCCATGGACAGTGAGACAGTGTTTTTATTAATGTTTTGTGTATGGTATTGTAATGGTAACTAACCCTGTTAATGTTGTAGGTACTCCATGTTAAATGGAGTTATTGACTCGAGAGCGGTGAGAGCTCAGAAGTCAGCTCAGTCGTCGTAGAGCTCCGTTGGAGTTGGCTCTAGCCATCGTCGCTCAGAAGAAACCCCAGATATGGTTCGGATGAGGGAGGAAATTAGGCGGGTAAACGAGCACAACAGGAAACAACAAGAGTACTATACCGCCTGCTTAGCACAACAACAGGCAATGATCCAAGTAAGTTTAGTTTAGAGTGTTGCAGTTCAAAAGTATTCAGAAATAGGTTTAGAACTAACTGATTACATTACAACATGTGTAGCAACTAGCCCAGCAAAACAGTGGATTTGACATGTCCATGTTCCAACCACTACCTCCCCCGCCACCACCACTATCTCCTACATCACCTGAGGTACCTCCTAGATACTTAAGTTAGCGTTTAGAAGGGTAGTTGAGTTCGTTCTCTAATTTTGTCTATTTCTTCAGATTTTCCGTACGCCTGGTCAGGATGGAGCCTTCGGGGATAATGTGGATGAAGCGGGAGGCGGCGGCGGCACCCACGACCCAAATGTGGGCGATCAGTGAGTATATGGACAAATATGACTTTGTATGTGGCTCTCGCTGTGTTTTGTGAATTTGTATGTGAATTTGGATGTTATATGTGAATTCAGATGTGTACTGTGACTTTGGATGTGAATTCAGTTATATTATGTGATTTTGGATGTGAGGTGTGAAGTGTGTATGTGAATTTGGATGTGAGATGTGATTTTGGATGTTATATGTGAAGTTTGAATGTGATTTTGGATGTGAAATGTGAATTTGGATGTGTATTGTGAATGTGATTGAAATTGTGGTTGGATGTGAGTGTGAGTAGGGGAACCAGGAAAAATTAAAAAAAAATACCAGCTAACTTCCGTCGGCTTTTACCATAGCCGACGGAAGTTAGCTGGTTTCAGCCACCTGGGTAGAAAGGCTAACTTTCGTCGGCTTTGGCCCTAGCCGACGAAGTTAGGGGCAGCTAACTTCCATCAGCCAGCCGGGCCGACTGGAAGTTAGCGCCCCCCTGCTGATGTGGCAGAGTTCGGGGCTAACTTCCGTCGGCCACGTCAAGCCGACGGAAGTTAGCTAACTTCCGTCGCCTCGCTTCCGTCGGCCAAAGGCCGATGGAAGTTAGCGTTTTGCCGACGGAAGTTGGCTTCTTCCGTCGGGAAAGGGCTAACTTCCGTCGTCTTTGGCCGACGGAAGTTGCCTGGATTGTTGTAGTGCATGTCCTTCGGAGCCTGACTTCGAAATACTAGAAATTAATGAAGGGCTCCATCAGCAGTGGTCAGTCCTTCAAAGCTTAAGGCCTTACCGCCGTTCACGCTTCTCTTTTCCTCGTGAAGATCAAGGAGAGATAGCACCCAAAGTTCGCCATGAAGTCTTAACTTATATCAAAGAAAAGAAAGGGAAAAAACATCTTCATCCTCCGAGTACGTAGATTGGTTGGACTCGGAGTATCAGGCCAAAGACCTTGCAGAGGCTAACTCCGAAAGGCTTTTGACTTGGGCTGAACTTCAAGAGGAGTAGAAAATACGCGAGCTTCAAATAAGAAATGAAGTACTCCAACTAAAAAGACAGTCTCGACGGCTTCGAGCTCCGGAGGTCGAATTAGCCTTAGAAGTAGTTCTAGAGGTCGGATGGGTATCCGATTTTATCTAGGCTTAGACCAAAATTTCTCTTGATGTAAAAGTATGATTATTCAATTAATATGAATTGTTTTGAAAGCATCTTGTTGTTCCTTACTCTCCTACCCCTCCTTGTGGGTGGGGCACCGTACGCATTGCGATAGGGTCCGTTGAACACAATGATTTTCACAACAATCTGATGCTTCACACAACACTTAGTAATCATACTTTACTTTTTTCGTAAAGTTCTTCGGACTATACGTTCGTATTAAGATGTTTGTAGGTTTCAGAGCTGAATTTATACTTGTAAGCTCCCATATTAGTTGCTTAGGACTTTAAAAGTGTCTCATTGGCCGAAGCCTTGAAACCTTATTGCTTGGTCACCTTCGAAACCCAGAGGCCAGAAATCTGTTCTTTTAAAGTCCTCAGACTCTTCTGTGAATTCTAACAAGCCGGAGCCTGGAATCCATAGGATGGCCACCTTCGGCTCTTTTACAGATGCTTCGAACCCGGAGGCCGGAAATCTGTTCTTTTAAAGTCCTTAGACTCTTCTACGGATCCTAACAAGACGGATCCTGGAATCCGCAAGCTGGCCACCTTCGGCTCTTTTACAGATGCTTCGAACCCGAAGGCCGGAAATCTGTTCTTTTATAGTCCTTAGACTCTTCTACAGATCCTAACAAGCCGGAGCCTAGAATCCGCAGGCTGGCAATGGAGTCTTTGAACCAATGGTTCGAAGACCGTTGCCCGGGTTCATTGAAAGACGCTTGTCTCCGCAAACATCTTCGTTCTCCTGATGCGTCCACCAGGAGTAAGGGATATTCGAAGAGCAAACAAGATTCGAACCTCCACTTTTATTTAGAAAGGAACTTTTACAATTGATTACAAGGAGCCCCTAAGCATAATAACGCTTAAGGTGCTCCTGCATGCCATGCATGCTTCAACTCTTCCCCTTCTAAATTAGCTAATTTAAATGAGCCGAGGCACCCTGAGCGTAGGATAATAAATGGTCCTTCCAATTTATTTCCTAGCTTCCCTAGGGCTATTACACTTCGCAAAACTAAATGACCTGGCCTAAGATCGTTCAACCTTATCTTCGGGTCATACCATGTTTTGGTTTGGTCTTGGTACTTCGTTAGATTGGTGACAGCTCGAAGCCTTGTTTCTTCTGACAAGTCTAGCGAAGAGTTACTCTCATCTTCATCTCCAGGTTCTACTACGCGAAGGCATCCACCCTTGAGCTCCGTAGGAGTCATGGCCTCATCTCTGAATAGCAGCCTGAATGGGGTAACGCCTGTGGACTTGGCTTGAGTGGTCCGAATGGACCATAAAATCTTACGGAGTTCTTTGGCCCACAGCCCCTTGGCCAACCCGACAATCCTTCGATTCAGACCAGAGAGAATATTCCCGTTGGCTCGCTCGACGGCTCTGTTGGATTGCGGGTGGCGAACTGCTGCGAAGCATAACTTGATGCCTAGTTCTTCACAAATTTCTTTAAATGTTTCAGCTTTGAACTGGGTTCCATTATCCACAGTTAGCTCCCTTGGCACTTCGAACCTGCATATGATATTTTGCCAGAAATTTTTTTGCACATTTCTTGAAGTGATAGCAGTTAGGGGTTCTACTTCGACCCACTTAGAAAAATATTCAATTGCTACCACTTCAAACTTCAAGCTGCCTTTTGCCATTGGAAAAAGGCCGATGAGATCCATTCCCCATTGTGCCATTGGCCATACCGGGGCAATAACATGAAGTGGTACTGGTGGTCAGTGGCTCCGTCTTCCCATCCATTGGCATCCTTGACAGGTTCGAACCAATTCCTCTGCATCTCTTATAATTGTCGGCCAGTTGAGCCCCTGCCAAAGTGTCTTTCTTACTAGAGCACGGGGGGCTAGGTGGCTTCCACATAAACCTTCGTGAATGTCCCAAAGTATATCTTGGCCTTCGGGTTGTGAGATGCACCGGAGTAGAGGAGAACTAAACTCCAGCTTTGTATAACACTCCATTGACAAGCTTATAATTTCGAGCCCTTGCTTACAACCTTCAGAAATCAGGACCTTCTGACGAATCTGCGATATTTTGCAAGACATCCATTATCGGAGCCCGCCAATCTGTAGTTGGGATGCAAAGGACTTCTACGGAGGGTAATTGATTTACTGTAGGCTTGACTAGTTCTTCATAGAAAGCACCCTTCGGGAGGTCCAATGCTCCGGCTGCAACCTTTGCTAGAATGTCTATATGTTGATTATCTGCTCGAGGGATACTTCGAACAGAAAATCCTTTGAATACTGCTTCTGTTTTGCGGATTTCTTCCAGATACTTTGCCAGATGTGGGTTCCTTGGCTTGAAAGCTTTTGTCAACATGCCCTGCGACGACTTGGGAATCTGTTTTAATTATTATCCTTGCTGCTCCAAGTGCCTTTGCCTAGCATGATTCCATCATACTCTACGATATTATTGGTGGTCTTAAAGTTCAGCCTCGCAGAATACATGGCCTTTTGCCATGACGACGATATTATTATAGCTCCAGCTCCAGCATCGGATGCCGGATAAGTTCCATCAGAAAAAAATGTCCATAAACCTTTGGAGGGCTCTTCCGGAGCCCAAACTGCAGATGGAGTCCACTCTGCTACAAAGTCAGCTATGATCTGGGATTTGATAGTTGTTCTCGCCGTGAAGGAAATTCCGAAGGGGGCTAGCTCGACAGCCCATTTTTCGATCCTAGCCGTATAATCTTTGCTCTGAAGCATGTCACCAAGAGGATACGAGGTAGGAACGATTAGGTTATGTGCTAGAAAGTAATGCCTTAGCTTCCGCGTGGCCATTAGTAAAGCATAAGCAAATTTCTCGAGCTCGGAGTATCTTGTCTTTGCTCCGGACAAAGCTACTGAGACGAAATAAATTGGGTTTTGCACCAGCTTTCCCTTAAGCTCAACTTCTCTGACCAATACTGCACTTACTGCGGAGCCCGTTGCTGCAAGATAAAGAAGGAGAGTTTCTTCCGGGAGGGGCACCATAAGTGTCGACAGGCTTCCGAGGTACTCTTTGATATCATCGAAGCTCTTCTGGCACTCCGGCGTCGAGTTGAAACTTTCGGACCCCTTTAGAGCTTTGAAAATTGGAAGGCTTCGTTCGACTGACCTGGCCAGGAATCTGCTAAGAGCTGTGAGCCGTCCTGTTAGCTTCTGGACTTGCTTCAAATTTTCTGGTGGATCCATTCTTTGCAATGCACTTATCTGCGTTGGGCTAGCTTCGATTCCCCTACTCGAAACTAAGTACCCTAGCAGTTTTCCTGCTTGCGCCCCGAATATACATTTTTCAGGGTTGAGGCGGACTCCACATGCTCGGAGTCTATCAAATGTTTCATCTAGGTCTAGACTATGTTGGTGCTTTACAATACTCTTTATTACAATGTCATGCATATAGGCTTCGACATTTCGGCCTATTTGGTGACCTAGAGCCTTAGCTATTAAACGTGAGAATGTGGCTCCGGCATTCCGCAAGCCAAAAGGCATTCTTACATAACAAAATACTCCGGATGGGGTTATGAAACTTGTCTTGGCTTCGTCTTCGCGCTTTAGCCAAACTTGATGATAACCAGAGTAAGCATCGAGGAAACTCAGCAATTCGGAGCCAGCCATAGAATCCACCAGCTGGTCTATTCAGGGCATAGGGTAGGGGTCTCGCGGGCATGTTTTATTTAATGATGTAAAATCGATGCACATGCGCCATTTGCGGGAGCCCTCTTTCGTGACAAAAACGGGGTTAGCCAACCACTCCGTGTGGACTACTTCCCTGATGATGCCAGCCCTTAACAATTTTTCCACTTCTATCTTGGCGAGGTCTGCCCTCTCTGCAGACAGCTTACGGAGCACCTGGCATACTGGCCTAGCCTTTGGGTTGACAAGCAGGCTATGCTCGATGATACTCCAGTCAACCCCAGTGATGTCTTCAGTCAGTCCAGGCAAAGATGTCCAAATTTTGCTTGACTACTTCTAACGAGGCAGCTATCTCCGGAGATTGCTCCTTGCCGAACTGTATTGGGCACTCTTTGCCATCCTTCAGAATTATTTTCGTGACGACATCACCTTCTAGGCTTGGCTTGAGGGAACGGCCCTTCGAAGAGTTCGAAGACTCTAGAACCTCCTTGGCATGCTTCGTCACACTGTGTACATGTCGAGGGTCCAACGACTGGCCGTGACCATACTCCGTTCTTCGGGCTACAGCTTGGTCTCCTGAAATAGTGAGAACTCCACCTTGCGTGGGCAGCTTGAGACATATAGTTGTGATGTGCTATAGCCCCAAACTGGTTCAGCATCCACCGTCCGAAAATAGCGTTGTAGGCATATGGGGCATCGACGACGTCGAAGATCACCTCTTCCACCCTGGCCAAGGGCTCCTCTCTGAAGGCAACCTCGAGGCCTATTTGGCTGATGGCATCGAGAGGCGGACCTACGAAACCTCGAAGTGGCCGAGCCGCCGGAAGTAAATGCCTCCGAGGTATGCACATATGATCGAAGGCCTGGACAAAAAGTATGGCTGCGGAGCTCCCGCCGTCCATCAGGATCCTTCAAACTTCTACCCCATCTATATCTGCTGAAATGACCAAGGGGTCAGCATGGGGGAACTTCACCCCCGCTTCATCATTGGCAGTAAAGGAAAAAGGTACATGAGACCATTCGGGCATTCCCTCCGCAGAATTCGAGGTCCCTATGTGTCCTACTTCGCGGACGTATTCTCGCTGCTGCCTCTTGGACATGTTACCGAGTGTCCCCCCTCCGGAGATGGGAAGGACCACTCACTTGTCGCGGTCTTAGGAGTCTTCCTGCTTCGGTGGTGGCATAATGTTGGCCACCGACATCTGCATGGGGGCTTCGGGGACACCGGCTCGGGCCACGATTTCCACAGGCTCCGACCGTGCCGCTAGAGGGGTTCGATCCGAAGTACCTCGCCCGGTACTTCGTCCTAGGTATTCACCTCGAAGGGTTAATACCGCCTTACAATCCTTCGTGTCATGGCTTCTATTGTCGCCATGCACGCAGTAGAAAAAGCTGTGGCGCCTGCCAGGTATTCTTTCTCGGGGCTTCGGTGCTCCAGCCTTGAAGCCTTATGTTGGACCGGAAACGGCGACCAGAGGGGGGTGAATGGGAGCTTTTAAAATTTCAGACTAAAAGTAGCCTTCTGTTTTAATTCTGTCTTCTGCGGAACATGCTTCGAACACAACCTTGGAAGTTCTGGTTCGGAGGTATTTTATAGCTCCGAAATCAGGCTTCACAAGGAGCAAAAGTTCGAAGCCAAGAAGACTTCGCACCACCCACAACCCCGAAGATTCAGCTCTTCTAAGTCAATGCAGGCTCCGCACACTAGGTGCCCTCGAGCAGACTTCACACTTCACCGTTCTCAAGAGCATACTTCCCTCTAAGGAATGCGACCAAACTCTCAGCGCTAGGCAACTAGTACTAGCCTACGTACTTCGAAGGTCTAAATGCACACCAAAGACACTTCGCCGAGGACTTCGACTAGGGAAGAAAATGGGCTTCGATTCAACCCAAGGATAGTGCTTCGCTAGTAATCAGAGAGGTCTAGCCTCCAGTTTACACAGAGCGAACAGACACTGAAAAACACACAATTCACACCAACAGACTTCTCACACACTTCTCCAAAAGAGATTCAGTGCACAAACTCAACCCAGAAGAAGATGGTGCACAAAGAAATCAAAACATGCAGTGCAAAGTAGGCATACAAGTTCAAACAGTAAGTGAAAACAAAATCAAAGTTTCATTGCTTGAACAGGGAACACAAAATGAACTCACAGGGTGAATGCAGAGAGTGTGGCGGCTAGCACAGGAGTTCTACATTGGCTGCTCAAAGTGTTGCTATGGCCTAGGCTAGCCTCCACTATTTATAGGCACTATTCAGCCATGTGAATAGACTACTTTAGCCCTAGGGTTTACACTGATTTTGTCTCATCAGAACAGAGGAGTACAACTGGTAGTCTACTTTATTTAGAGGCTTCTTTTGTCAGCTTCGCAGAGGAGACAGCATCAGCTTTTGCAGAGCAGACACGGTCAGCCTTTGCAGTTTTGGAGCCTTCTGAAGCCCCCTTCACACGGGAGGGGTGTGGTAGCTTCGGTGAGAAGCCTTGAGCCTAACGGCCTTGGCTTCATCAAAGTCAGCCTTCGATACAGAGATGGTTTTGAGCCAAAGCCAGTCAAAGCCCTTGGGCCTTCGCACCAACACCTCTGGAGTGGACCACCATGTCTTCGCAGCTTCTCTAAGCTCGAACTCCAGTCAGTCCTGTGTACCGAAGCCATGCATGGCCGAAGTACCTGTAGTCAGGCCTCACTCCGAAGCCCCACCTTCAGAGTACCACCCTTCGAAGTCCCTCCCTCGTCCAAGGCCTTCACATGAAGCATTCCATGAGCCCTTTGTCGCAGTGTCTCTCCCCGAGCACACTCCTCGACGAACATCACCCGGACCATGCCTTCGATGCACCTCGACTTTTGAGACCTCTGTCGGGTATACCTTCGAGTGCCTCCCTTCGGAGCAAACTTCGAACGCCTTGCCTCATTGGTGAGGACTTCGTCTCGGGGTACCTTCACCCAGAGCCATGCTCCGCACTCTCTGCCTTCGCCTGACGCACCTCGACCCGAGGTCCGACCTCAACCACTTCGCAGCCTTCGTGACTGAGCTCCCCGCTCGCCTGGAATCAAGCCTCCCTCTTGACCTAGGTTCACTTGCTGCGAACCGTCCACCGCCTCCGATGTCACCTGCGCACCACAGACAGACAGACAAGTGTATCCAGTACCCCCGAGACCTATCCGGGTAAACAACCTACGATACACACTCCAGTGTACCGCCCAAAGTACTGAGACCTTCGGTACGACCTAGTCATTGTGTACTGTCAGACCCCTCCGACAGGCACACTCCGCTACAACAGCCGCAGCAAAACAGACCCACTGAACTCGGAGGGACCCCTTCGAAGCAGAGGATAAAATCTATCAATCACTCATCACAGACTCCGAAACCAACCCTTGGTTTCTCAATCTCCCCCTTGATGAGTGCATTGACAACCAAATTCAAGTTCAAGAAAATCTGAAAAATTTCAGCACACAAGTGACCAAAAAACTCAGAAACAAGCCAAACAATGTCACTTGACAAAAGAATTTTCCTCCCCTTTTTCAAAACAGTAAAAGCTTCTTCGACAAATCTTTCCCTTTGCAAGATAAAAACTCCCCCTTAGTTATTTTACCCCTTTGCAGTAGAGAACTCAACAATTTCTCCCCCTTTGGCAATGAAAGCATCGAGGAGCATTTAAAAGATGCAAAGCTTCGAAATAGACAAAATTGCAAAGACATATAAAGCAAAAATATGCCGACATTAATACCAATTGTCATGTGCTCAGCTCAATTTAACATGCTCTAAAAACATGATGCCAGCATGTGATTTTAGCATTTTGAAATAAAAGCATCACCACTTAATGAAGGTAACTAGACAAGTAAAAACAAGGACTACGTAAAGCTAGTAAATTTCTACTCTAGACAGACATGTCCAGTTCAAGTGGAGCATTGAAAGCAAACTTGATGAACAATGAATTTTTGTTGTTCTTTTCACAATGCCAGGGGTTATTTGTTTGTCTACCTTATACTTTCCAATCAAGCCAAGCCTAGGCACGAAAGCCATCAGAAGCTTAAGGCGGTGATTTTGGCATACACTACACTATCCCAGTTTAGACCAATGTGCAATGGTAAGCAGTCTAGGATAGGGTAGTGCGACAAACAAACCCACCTGGATCTTTTTGCTTTGAAGCATGCAAATCATGGATTTTTGGAATTTTAATTAAGTGAAAAAATTGTTTAGCACTTTATGAATATCAATGAGTAAGTAGAACATTTTTTCAAGTTGCAATGTTTAGCATCCAGAGAATAGGAGTCTTGCTATCAAGCAGATAAAAGATAGCTAAAGCAGTCCTGCCTAAACATGCTAGATTCAAGACTAAGCAGTTAGCATGATTTGATTTTGGAAAGAAGAATCATGCACATAATGTTTCAGACATATTAGATAGAGCTGAGCTGACATGATTTCATGAATTAAAATCAGGCATATAAATGCAAAAGACGTAAATGCAATTTCACACACAGTGAGCATATGCAAGACAATCAAAATCTGCTCCCCCCTCACAAAATGCCTTAAGGGTGACAAACACCAAGTTCCCCATGCAAGTAGGCAAAACGAGAAGCATCGAGGGGTTTTGTGAAAATATCGGCTAGCTGGTGTTGGGTATCAACATATTGAAGCTCAATATCACCCTTCTCATTATGATCTCTGAGAAAATGATATCGCACATCAATGTGTTCGGTTCTGGAATGCTGAACCGGGTTGTTTGCAATACAAATAGCACTAGTGTTATCACAGAAAAGTGGAACACTCTTATAATCTAACCCAAAATCCCACAAAGTGGAAACCATCCATAAAATCTGAGAGCAACAGCTAGCTGCAGCAACATATTTGGCCTCAGCAGTCGATTGTGCAACACTAGACTGTTTGCGGGAAGACCAACAAACCAGCGAAGTACCCAGAAAATGACAAGTACCGGAGGTACTTTTCCTATCAATCCTACACCCAGCAAAATCCGCATCGGAATAGCCTCAAAGACACAAAGAGGAAGACGCAGAATACCAAATACCAAATTTGAGGGTATGTTTAAGATACCTAAGAATACGCTTTACCGCTTGGCGGTGCGAAGCTCATGGTGAACCCTGAAAACGAGCGCATAGACACACTGAGAAGTGTATGTCCGGCCTCGTAGTAGTCAAGTAGAGGAGGGAGCCGATCATGCTTCGGAACTCCTTCTGATCTATGGCTTCTCCATCCTCGTCAGGATCCAATGCTATCAAAGTAGTCATCAGAGTAGCGAGGGGCTTCGCATCAGCCATGTCGAACTTCTTAAGAAGGTCCTTGGTGTACTTCGTCTGGTGGACGAATATACCTTGTTTGCTTTGCTTGTTTTGCAAACCAAGGAAAAATGTGAGTTCGCCCATCATGGACATCTCAAACTCCCTGCTCATGGCATCTGCAAACTCGGCAACCAAAGCATGAGAAGAGCCACCAAAGATAATATCATCCACATAAATCTAGACTAGGAGGAAATCTTTGCCATGCTTGAGAGTGAACAGGGTTTTATAAATAGATCCCATCAAATACCCCCGCTCAAGCAGAAAAGACAAGTCTTTCATACCATGCCCGAGGGTCCTGCTTGAGTCCATAAATAGGCTCATGAAGTTTAAGGACTTTATGTGGGTATTTGGGGTTTTCAAAGTCAGGGGGTTGTTTTACATAAACATCTTCGCCTATGAAGCCATTAAGAAATGCACGTTTGACATCCATTTGATAGAGTTTGAATCCCCCGGATGTCGCAAAGGCAAGAAAACTCCTAATGGCCTCTTGACGGGCAATAGGTGCAAAAGTCTCGGTAAAATCAATCCCTTCTAATTGAGAATAACCCTGAGCTACAAGTCTAGCCTTGTTTCTAACTATAGTTCCATCCTCCCCTTGTTTGTTTTTGTAAATCCATTTTGTTCCAGTAAAATGAACATTTGGTGGAGGATCAACTAAAGTCCAGACTTGGTTTCTCTCAAAATTTTCAAGTTCTTCATGCATGGCATTGATCCAACTAGAATCAGAAAGTGCATGACTAACATCTAAGGGCTCAAAAGAAGCAACAAAAGCTGAATCAATGAAATGAGCATGAGAACGTGTTACCCTTTGATCAAGCTCACCAATGATCTGCTTGGGAGGATGCATCCTTTGAACATGATGTGGAGCCTCACGACGAGATGTAGTCTCCCCCTCAACTTGTGCGTAGGAGTGGTGATCTTAACCTGCTCTGATACCAATTGTTGGACCGAAAACGGCGACCAGAGGGGGGTGAATGGGAGCTTTTAAAACTTCACACTAAATGTAGCCTTCTGTTTTAATTCTGTCTTCTGCGGAACAGGCTTCAAACACAACCTTCGAAGTTCTGGTTCAGAGGTATTTTACAGCTCTGAAATCAGGCTTCGCAAGGAGCAAAAGTTCGAAGCCAAGAAGACTTCGTACCACCCAAAACCCCGAAGATTCAGCTCTGCTAAGTTAGTGCAGGCTCCGCACACTAGGTGCCTTCGAGCAGACTTCACACTTCACCCTTCGCAAGAGCAGACTTCCCTCTGAGGACTTCGACCAAATACTCAGCGCTAGCAAGTGGTACTATGCTTCGTACTTCAAAGGTCTAAATGCACACAAAACACACATCACCGAGGACTTCGACCAGGGAAGAAAATGGGCTTCGATTCAACCCAAGGACAGTGCTTCGCTAGTAATCAGAGAGGTCTAGCCTCCAGTTTACACAGAGTGAACAAACACTAAAAAATACACACTTCACACGAACAAACCTATCACACACTTCTCCAGAAGAGATTCAGTGCACAAACTCAACCCAAAAGAAGATGGTTCACAGAGAAATCAAAACATGCAATGCAAATAGGCATACAAGTTCAAATAGTAAGTGAAAACAGAATCAAAGTTTCATTGCTTGAACAAGGAACACAAAATGAACTCACAGGGTGAATACAAAGAGTGTGGCGGCTAGCACAGGAGTTCTACAATGGCTCCTCAAAGTGTTGCTATGGCCTAAGCTAGCCTCCACTATTTATAGGCACTATTCAGCCCTGTGAATAGACTACTTTACCCCTAGGGTTTAGACTGATTTTGCCTCATCAGAACAGGGGGTACAACTGGTAGTCTACTTTACTTGGAGGATTCTTTTGTCAGCTTCGCAGAGGAGACAGCATTAGCTTTTGCAGAGCAGACACGGTCAGCCTTTGAGGTTTTGGAGCCTTCTAAAGCCCCCCCTTCGCACGCGAGGGGTGCGGTAGCTTCGGTGAGAAGCCTTGAGCCTGACGGCCTTCGCTTCACCAAAGTCAGCCTTCGATACAGAGTAGGTTTTGAGCCAAAGCCATCAAAGCAATTGGGCCTTCGCACCAACTCCTCCGGAGTGGACCACCACAGCTTCGCAGCTTCTCCCAGCTCAAACTCCGTCAGTCCGTGTACCGAAGCCATGCATGGCTGAAGTACCTCAAGTTAGCCTCACTTCGAAGCCCCACCTTCGGAGTACCACCCTTCGAAGTCCCCCCTCGTAAGAGGCCTTCGCATGAAACATTCCATGAGCACTTTGTCGCAGTGTCTCTCCCCGAGCACACTCCTCGACGAACCTCACCCGGACCATGCCTTCGATGCACCTCGACGTCTGAGACCTCCGTCGGGTATACCTTCTAGTGCCTCCCTTCTAAGCACACTTCGAACGCCTTGCCTCATTGCTGAGGACTTCGTCTCGGGGTACCTTCACCCGGAGTCATGCTCCGCACTCTCTACCTTCGCCTGGCGCACCTCGACCCGAGGTCTGACCTCGACCCCTTCACAGCCTTCGTGACCGAGCTCCCCGCTCGCCTGGCATCAAGCCTCCCGCTTGACCCAGGTTCACTTGCTACGAACCGTCTATCGCCTCCAAAGTCACCTGCGCACCATAGACAAACATACAAGTGTATCCAGTACCCCGAAGACCTCTCTAGGTAAACAACCTATGATACACACTCCGGTGTACCACCCAAAGTACTGAGACCTTCGGTATGACCCAGTCATTGTGTACTGTTAGACCCCTCTGATAGGCACACTCCACTGCAACAGCCGCAGCAAAACAGACCCACCGAACTCGGAGGGGCCGCTTCGAATCAGAGGATAAAATCTGTCAATCACTCATCACAGACTCTGAAACCAACCCTTGGTTTCTCACTTTGCGCCTACTGAAAGTTTGCAGGTGCCTTCGGAATGGAGGGTGCAATGTTCAACACCTCCGATCGGAAGTGCTTCTTTCCCCGCCTATGATCGCTGAAGCGATTTTTGTGAAGGGGTTGCAAAGAAGTTGAGGCTTCAGGCTCCGTCTTCAATTCCCAAAGGGCTGGTGCAGGTGTTGCAGCTCTTCGGAGACAGCCTTCCTCCGCCTTGGCATACTGTTCGAATTATGCCATCAGTTGTGCCACGGATGACACTGGTTTCCGATGAAGCTTGATCAGGAGATCTTGGTTCAACACCCCTTCGCGGGCGGCGTCGACTACCGAAGAGGTAGACAAACCCTTGATCTGTGATTTGGTGTGGGCGAAGCGCGTGAAGTATTCCCGAAGCGTCTCCCCTGCTCACTGCTTCACCTAAAATAAGCTCCCCATTGACATCGGAGCCACAAAAGTACCTCGGAAGTTGCTTACAAACTTCCTCTTCAACTGCTCCCAGGATTTGATCGATCCTGGCCTCGAAGACCAGAACCATCAGAGAGCCACACCTTCGATAGCGAGGGGTAACACTTCTCCATAGTGTTACACACCCCTCTGCTTGCTTCTATCGCCGGGGCATATGAACGAGAGAATTCTCCAGGGTCAGACCCACCGGAATACTTGTGCAACTTTGATTCTTTGAACCTAGGGTCGAAGGGCACCTTTTGCAAGTCCAATGCAGCGGAGACTCGTCATCGAAGGATGCGTTCTTAGCCTCCTCCTGGACTTGGATAGCTTTGGGAAGGTTGCGAGCACTACCATCTTGGGGCCCTTCTAGATCCTGGGTGGAAGCTTGGGAGCGGAGGCGATCAGTGGCCTCTTGCCTCCACCTAGCCACTTCATCCTGAAGTCGCGCTACTTGAGTAGCCTCGTCCTCAGCAAGGTCTTCGTCTCCCTCGGAGGGGAGCTCCGGATCTTGGGAACTGGCGTAATCGGTTTGGAGCACCGTAGGAGCAGCCTGAGGGCCTCTAGGTGCTCGACGTCCAACAACGCCTTCGGGGGTTGTTGGGACAGCTGAGGGTCCTGCTCCGTTGGTCCGAGAGGACCTTCGGGGAGGATCCAAGGCTAGGCTCCGCTTGGGAGGCATAGATAATTAAAAAGAGGTCCGAAGACCAAGGACTTTGATTGGTTTGGGAAGGCGAGAAAGGCCTTCGAACTGCACTAAGAAGCCCCTTACCGAAGGTTGCGCGGAATCTTGAGACTGCGAAGCTCCCTCCGCAAGTGCTCTTCGAAGTACAGTCAGCAGTAGAGAACTAGCTTTTAGAACTAGGGTCCCCACGGACGGCGCCAACTGTTGGCGTAAAAGATTACGCTAACAGGTTCTCTAAGATTAAGAACTAGCAAACAGTGAATTTGTGTTGAGAACTATCTCAATCCTCCTAATTGGATAATAGCTTAAGTAGTCCGAAGGATTGTGTATTGAATAGCTGAGTATTCGATGCCTATTATAGGGAAGAAGGAGTGTATTTATAGGCAAAAAGTCTAAGGAAAAGACCTATTTACCCCTCAATTACAACCAACATAGTGGAAACTATTCGGCACCTTGAATAGGGTTAAAATGGTAAAATCTATCCGGAGTAGGTAGATAAGTCAAACATCTTATCAGAATTGCAGTTTTCCACCGGAGCTTCATAGTCTACGGATGTTGGGGGAGTATATTTCCCTCACACAGGGGCCAAATGACGTCAGCCTCCGACAGCCTTCGGCCCAGAGCCAGGTTCTGTCGGAGCCTGTTTTCTTTGAGTATTGCTTCCAGGTCCCAAGATGCTTCCCGAGGCCTGTAGCTTCGAAGCCCCCCAAACCAGGAGGTCCGGCTCGAAGCCCTTAGTTGAGCCAGGTTCGGAGGCCATCCTCCAGGAGCCAAGTCCGGAGGCCACCCTCCGGAGTCCAGTCCGGAGGCCACCCTCCGGAGTCCAGTCCGGAGGCCACCCTCCGGAGTCCAGTTCGGAGGCCATCCTCCAGGAGCCAAGCCCGGAGGCCACCCTCCGGAGTCCAGTCCGGAGGCCACCCTCCGGAGTCCAGTTCGGAGGCCATCCTCCAGGAGCCAAGTCCGGAGGCCACCCTCCGGAGTCCAGTCCGGAGGCCACCCTCCGGAGTCCAGTTCGGAGGCCATCCTCCAGGAGCCAAGTCCGGAGGCCACCCTCCGGAGTCCAGTCCGGAGGCCACCCTCCGGAGTCCAGTTCGGAGGCCATCCTCCAGGAGCCAAGTCCGGAGGCCACCCTCCGGAGTCCAGTCCGGAGGCCACCCTCCGGAGTCCAGTCCGGAGGCCACCCTCCAAGGGCCGAAGCCCGGAGGCCGCCCTCCGGAGCCAGGTCCGGAGGCCGCCCTCCGGAGCCGAGTCCATACCAGGGGCCCCCCGCCCCTGGAGTGTCGTTTAGCCGGTCAAAGCCTGGCGCAGCCTGACACGCCAGTAAGGCTGTAAAGTTGTCTGGCACCTTTTGTACCGTAGCTAAGCTCCTTTTCCCCTCTCTGCCCCTATGAACCAAGGGTTCATAGGGGGGTATTCCAGTCTTTTCCTCTGGCCTGCGTGCCTATAAAAGCAGGGCCAAGCCCTTGTAACGGGGGACAGGCTCGAGGGGGCCATGAGACCCTGGAGTTATCCTCTCCACCTCAAGGCACACCATGCCAAATCTACCACAAACTGGACGTAGGGTTATTATCCCCTAGGGGAGGCCCGAACCAGTATAAACCCTATCTCTCCCTGTGAGAACCCATCGAGGTTCATTCTCCATATCATACTCCACCACAGAAAACCTGCTGGAACTAACGCCATTGTTCCAACAGTTGGCGCCGTCCGTGGGGACCTTAGTCCTAAAGGCTAAGTTCTCTACCACTGCCTGCAACCCGAAGTGCGCCCGAGGGGGGAGCGCCGAGGCCTTCTCGCTTCGCGCATCCCCCGACAAGGGGCTTCGGGTGCAGGTCGAAGGCCACCTTCGCCTTCCTCCACCCTTCGCATACCGGAGCCCGCTCTCCGGCAAGGGGCTCCGCTCCACGTTTCAAAGGACATCGAAGCCCCGAGGGCTACAAGGTAAGTACCGCCCGAAGCCATCGAAGCCATGCTAATCCTTGTTTAAAAACCGAAGCACCGCTTCGTCTTATTTAAACCCGAAGCCATGCTTCGCCTTACTTAAAAACCGAAGCCATGCTTCGCCTTATTTAAAAACCGAAGCCATGCTTCGTCTTATTTAAACCCGAAGCCACGCTTCGCCTTATTTAAAACCGAAGCCACGCTTCGCCTTGTTCAAAAACCGAAGCCATGCTTCGTCTTATTTAAACCCGAAGCCACGCTTCGCCTTATTTAAAACCAAAGTCTTGCTTCGCTTTATAAAACCCGGAGTACCCCTCCGAAGGCTACACAGTGCCCCCGGGCCCGTAGCAGTGGGCTAAAAGGACTCCGGGCCACTGGCCCGACGCGTCCAGGGATTCCGGGCTCCGCGCCCGAAGCATCCCAGGGATTCCGGGTTCCGCACCCGAAGCATCCCAGAGTCGAAGGTGGCTCAGAGTCGAAGGTGGCTCACATTATCACAGGGATTCCGGGTTCCGCACCCGAAGCATCCCAGGGTCGAAGGTGACCCAGAGTCGAAGGTGGCTCAGAGTCGAAGGTGGCTCACACTATCACAGGTTCGGTGAATCCACACCAAATATCCTTCTCATTACAGGACCAAGCTCCGAAGCCCAGCTTCGTTACCTAAGCACGCTCCGAAGCCCTGCTTCGCGTGTTAATATAGTATACGCCCGAGCGTCTCGAAGTCTTACTTCGCTAAAATCTAAGTGCGTTCCAGAGCCTCGCTCATGCACAACATCCAAATCCTAGCGTGCCGAAGCATGCCTCGCTAAAACTTGGTTATGCCAGAGCCCTGCTCCGCACCAAGTTAGCGCGCACGGAGCCCAAAAGAGGGCTCCGCTCAGTAAATTTCAGCAGCCGAAGCATTGCTTCGCACCCATTTAAAGCATTCGAAGCCCAAAGGGGCCTTCGCTTGAATAAAATTTCATGCATCAAGCCGCCAAAAGGCGCACCCTTCGCATCTTTTATTTTTTGCCCGTACCAGCAACGGCTAAGTCCCTAACTGCCACGTGCAAAGGGGGGAAGCATATATGCGAGGTGTGCGAATGTAATGTACAGTACGAGCGTGACAAGCTAAGCGTTCGAAGCCAAACAATGCGAAGCATACAAACGAAGTATGCGAATATAATAAACTCCGTTCATTAAGAGAGTTGAGAAGTATGTTACAAATATACTTCGAAGACAAAACTACGAGTAATCTGTATCTAAGCCTAAGAAGAACCGAGTGCGAGGCCCTAACCCTCGCCTGCCTCTCCGTCGGCGAGGGCCCCCTCGGCTGGATGTTGCCTCGTCGGAGCCCGCTCTCCCTCGACCGGCTCGTCCAGACTCCGAAGCCTGCAGGTTTCGGCTTCCGCTTTGCAGGTCGCTCCAAGTTCGCGAAGCAGGCGGTGCCGTGTCGAAGGCAGAAAAATCTAGGGCTTCGTCGCCCGCTAAGGCCGCTCGCGGAGGCAAGGGTAAAGAACCTTGAAGGGGCTCCGTCTTCACAGCGGCTAGCAAATCCTGAGCTATTTCGGAGATGGCTTCGCCCCGAGGCCCCCTCGGCAGCTTAAACCGAGGGGGGCCTTCGGACCTAGCTACTTCAAGGATCGCCCACAGCTGTTGAAGCTCTTCAGAGTCCTCGAGGACTTCGAGGTCTACGCTCGAAGGCTGAGCCTGGGCAGGTATAAAAAACCCCCGCATTCGTATTAATGAACTGATAAGTCTTTACAAGCCTACAGCTAGGTATTACAAGGAAGCCTAAGGAGATCTACACCTTCGGAGGCGGAGGCGTCGAGGTCGAAGGCTTGTCCGGGTCAGTGGGCCCCTTGAACCGGCGTTGTCGGAGGGCCTTCATAAGGTCAAGGACTGCCTCGCAGCCTTGCTCCTTCCAGGGATCCTGCAGCCGCCGCCAGGCCCCGCGGACTTCGCCCGGAGGCGTCACCAAGTGCGGACCCCCGAAGGCCACAGGGGCCACGGAGGTTGCCGCCCGAAGGTGGTCACACCCCGCGGCATGGAGCATGTGCAACACTCCTTGACCGGCGACGCGACCGGCCATGAGAGCGAAGCCTGTCAGCGCTTCGTCCGCAATCGAAGCCGCTGTCTTCAAATAATCGGCGCGGTCCCCAATCGGGTCTTGGTCGCCAAACTCCGGAGCCCGGCACTCGGTCCCTATTTTCTCAAGGACCTCGGTCAGGCTCTGGGTGGCCTCGCCAAGGTTGGCCACAGCGAAGCTCTCGAGGTCCTGGGCCCGTTGACGGAGCTCTTCGATCTCCTTCGCCTGTCGGGCCTCGGCATCCTTTGAAGCTTGGAGCTCCGCGCGAAGCCGAGCCGTCTCCGAGGTCAAGGCCTCCCTCGCCTCCTTCGCCTCCGCAGCCGAAGCTTCGGCCCGTTTCCGCCCCTCGGCTTCCTCCGAAACCTCGCGGCGAAGGGCCTCCTTCTCCGCTACGAGGCGCTCCAACCGCCTGTCAGCAGCAGTCGAAGCTGCCGCATTTAGTGCGAGGGCCTGCAGAAATTCAAGAAACCCTAAGTATTAACCAAGGGGCAAAGTATAGTTCGAAGTTGCAAGGGGCTTCGCTCACCCGAAGGAGGACTTCGTTCGAGCTAACGAAGAGGTCCGCCGGGTCCTGATGGCTAAGCTGGGCCACCAAGTCCCCCTCCTCCGCAGAAGCACAAGCCTCGCGGAAATCGCGGATCGCCGCCACCGTCACACCTCCCCTCGGCTTGAAAGGGTGAATCACGGCTACGGTCCCCTCCGCGGGCTTCGGCGAAGCGGGACTCAAGCCCACCACATCGACTTCTTCTTCGCCTCGAAGGTTCACGCGGCCCCCGCCGTCTTCGCCGTCAGACGAAGTGCTCTCCGACTCGCTGCTGCTGCTGCTGCTGCTGCTGCTCGAAGCCTCCGCGGGCTCCGCCTCGGCGGACTTCGACCCGCCTTCGCCGGCCGGCTTCGCCGCAGGGGGCCTCGCGTCGTCTTCGTCCTCTGCAGGAAGCCAAGTTAAAACCTGCGTATGAAGGAGAGGCGTGCAAAAAGAAAAAGGGTTTACCATCGTCAGAGATCGCTTGGAAGGCAGGAGGGGCTAAGTGTGTCCTCCAGCTCCCTCGCTGCGAAGCCGGCGCATGCACCTCCGCGCCCGAAGTTGGTTCCGCCGGGGCACCCTCGGTCTCCTTGGCAGCAGGAGTGCGCGCGTCGGCCTCCGCCTCCGAGGTCCTCACCGCCGGAGGCCTCGCGGCCTTCTTAGGGGCCGGAGTAGCTGCGGGCTTCGCCGCAGCCTCCCCCGAGGCGTTCGGTTCATCCTCGTCCCCCCTCTTCCTCTTGGCTCCGGCCGGCGAGGTGCCCTGGTGGGCGAAGTCCGGCAGAGCCGGGAGCCCTCCGAGGTCGAGCGCGCTCCATACTCTGTTCCAGCGCTCCCAGGACCCCACCAGGGCGAGGCGTTGGTTCTGCTCCTCGGGAGTCGGAGTCCCGACGACTCGGTCCGCCGCCGCGATGGCCTCCTCCGGGGTCCTCATGTCGAGGTCGGCTACGCGAAAAGGTTGAAGTTAGGAGCAAGGTATTCCAAGTATTAAAAGCAAGAAGAGCGCGAAGACTTACCAAAGCGGTCGAAGGCCAGCTCGCTGAGTTCACCTCGACCCGAAGCCTGGAAGAGACCCTCCGGCCAGGAGCGCGCGAGGGGGCTTAGCCGAAGGGTGAGGAACTCCTCTGCGAGGTCCCTCATGCTCATCTTCGCTGCCACCCTTCGGAGCAGCGAGATCCTCGATTGAAGGAGGCCTTCGCTGGTCTTCACCACCCCTTCGCGCCGATACATAATATGGGCGTTGGTGCTCCGAAGGGGGGAGTTGGCTCCGACGGAGGCATAGAACCACTCTTGGTCCCACCTCGAGTGCCACTTGTTGTTGACGGCCCTCGCCGGGAAGGCGTCCTGATACTCCTTCCGAAGCTGAAAATTGGCGCTGCCGAAGGCCAGCGCCCTCTTGACGCGGTCCGGCCCCTCCCGCGGCTTCGGTTGGCAGTTGGCATCATGGAGGGCGACGAAGACGTCCGCGCGGCCCTCGCAGCCCTCGGCCCTCATGGCCCACTCAAAAACGGCTAACCTCGCCACGGCGTTGGGCGAAAGCTGTGGAAGCTCGAGGTTGTAAGCCTTGAGGACTTCGCTCAGCATCCCCACCGCTGGCAGACCGAGGCCGGCCTCGAAGAAGGCTTCGAACACCACCACCTCGTCAGCGCGAGGACTCGGCTCAACCTCCGACTTCTCCGGGACCCGAAGCTGGATCTTCGCCGCAATTTTCCCTTCGCAGGCCCTCCGGACCGACTCCTCCGTGGAGATCGAGGCCCTCATCTCCAGGGTCTGCTCGAACTTGTCGGAGGGGGTCCGAAGGTCCCTCGGCCCCATCCGCCTGGGCGCAGTCTTCGCCGCCGCAGCCGCCGCCGCCTGCACCTGGGCGGAGCCCGAGCTCGAGCCCAAAGCAAGAGGCTTCGCCACCGCCTTCTTCGGCATGTCGCTGGGACTTCGGCGAGAAGAGCTAAAGCTAAGCGAAGGGGGGGGGCTCGGAGCGAAGCTAGAAGAGGAGCAGAGCGAGGTTTGCAAGGCAACAAGAAGAGAGCAAATGAAGGTGTGCCGAAGCCGCACGCGGTAAGTCTCTATTTATAGGCGCGGTAAGAATTCCAACCGTCGTGGGCCGGGCTCACCGCCAGATGGGCCTCCGGCGAAAGCAAATCAAGCCCAAGCAGGGTAACGGTAACATTTTCGACCGTTGCGGAGCCGTGCGGGCTCCCCGAGCCCCGAGGCCGTTCCGACGGTAAGCGCAGGCATTTATTGCTCCCGGATGTCGAGGCCGCCCTCGGTCCGGGCGCCGAAGGTATGTTTTCTCCGTAGTTATGTTTCCAGGTCATTTGTCCTAAGGACGCGTGCACCCCTTCGTTCCGAAGGCCTACACGCGAGGGGCTACTGTTGGGGGAGTATATTTCCCTCACACAGGGGCCAAATGACGTCAGCCTCCGACAGCCTTCGGCCCAGAGCCAGGTTCTGTCGGAGCCTGTTTTCTTTGAGTATTGCTTCCAGGTCCCAAGATGCTTCCCGAGGCCTGTAGCTTCGAAGCCCCCCAAACCAGGAGGTCCGGCTCGAAGCCCTTAGTTGAGCCAGGTTCGGAGGCCATCCTCCAGGAGCCAAGTCCGGAGGCCACCCTCCGGAGTCCAGTCCGGAGGCCACCCTCCGGAGTCCAGTCCGGAGGCCACCCTCCGGAGTCCAGTTCGGAGGCCATCCTCCAGGAGCCAAGCCCGGAGGCCACCCTCCGGAGTCCAGTCCGGAGGCCACCCTCCGGAGTCCAGTTCGGAGGCCATCCTCCAGGAGCCAAGTCCGGAGGCCACCCTCCGGAGTCCAGTCCGGAGGCCACCCTCCGGAGTCCAGTTCGGAGGCCATCCTCCAGGAGCCAAGTCCGGAGGCCACCCTCCGGAGTCCAGTCCGGAGGCCACCCTCCGGAGTCCAGTTCGGAGGCCATCCTCCAGGAGCCAAGTCCGGAGGCCACCCTCCGGAGTCCAGTCCGGAGGCCACCCTCCGGAGTCCAGTCCGGAGGCCACCCTCCAAGGGCCGAAGCCCGGAGGCCGCCCTCCGGAGCCAGGTCCGGAGGCCGCCCTCCGGAGCCGAGTCCATACCAGGGGCCCCCCGCCCCTGGAGTGTCGTTTAGCCGGTCAAAGCCTGGCGCAGCCTGACACGCCAGTAAGGCTGTAAAGTTGTCTGGCACCTTTTGTACCGTAGCTAAGCTCCTTTTCCCCTCTCTGCCCCTATGAACCAAGGGTTCATAGGGGGGTATTCCAGTCTTTTCCTCTGGCCTGCGTGCCTATAAAAGCAGGGCCAAGCCCTTGTAACGGGGGACAGGCTCGAGGGGGCCATGAGACCCTGGAGTTATCCTCTCCACCTCAAGGCACACCATGCCAAATCTACCACAAACTGGACGTAGGGTTATTATCCCCTAGGGGAGGCCCGAACCAGTATAAACCCTATCTCTCCCTGTGAGAACCCATCGAGGTTCATTCTCCATATCATACTCCACCACAGAAAACCTGCTGGAACTAACGCCATTGTTCCAACAACGGAGGGTACCTTCGGATTGCAAGTCGAAGCAACCTTCGGCTTAATAACTCCACCACCTTCGGGCATTTGCTCGGAGCTTCGAAGCTGATAAGTTATCTTGACTATCAATCTCTAAGTCCTGAGGGTGAAATATTTTCCCCCAACACTCGTGACTATATATATATTTATGGAGCTAAAATTAGTGTCATCATTAAGATTCTGATATTCGATGGTCGAGATCACGCTTATTAAAAGGTGCACATGGAGGCTTATTTACTGAGCCAAGGAATTGCAATTTGGGACATTGTTGATTCCCAATATGTGATCCCTAAAACTCGCACATCAGAGACAGAGAAGTCACAGTACGACTGTAATAGCAAGGCTAGAAACATATTGTTCATTAGTCTGAGTCACAATGAGTTTGGCAGGTTCCAGCACCTTAGAACTGCATGTGAGATCTAGAGGACTTTGAGAACATTTCATGAGGGCACTTCTTAGATTAAGGCTAGGAGGCAGAGCACATATAATCAAGAATAACAAATGTTTGTGCAAGGCCATAGCAAATCTGTAGATGCCATGTTTGCACATTTTTATGGAATTGTCAGTAACCTGTGCTCCACTGGGATGCTAGCTTACTCTGATCATGACAAGGCGATCAAACTTATCTATGCTCTTGATCATAGCATATGGAAAGTAATGATCTTAAGCATCGAAGAGTCTGTGAGGTTTGATACTTAGACATGTGATGAACTTTTTAGTAAGCTTAAGTCCACCGAGATCACCAAGACATCTCGTTCTGGAATTGGGAACTCTTTGCCACAATCCATGGAACTAGTTTCTAGTTCTAGCAGTGGCACCTCATCTAGAGGTAGTGTGTCTGGAGTTTGTGCTTTGTCTGGGGGTTTTGCTTTGTCTTCTTTGGTCTCTATCACAAAATAACAAGTGGACATATTGGACGATGACGAGCTAGCTCTTATAGTCAAAAAGTTCACTAGATTCTACAATGATATAGGAGATCAAAGAAGAGGAGGCTCTCGAGGGTGTTTTGAGTGCGGTGATCTTAATCATATTAAAGCTAATTGCCCAAAACTAAAAGCCAAGAATGAACATGAACACAAATATTAGAAAAGAGACAAAAAATCATTCTTCAAAGGCAAAAGAGGAAAAGTGGAAAAAGGATGGCTATAGCTTTCGTGGCTGCACTTAGTGACATCGACAACACCTCGAGTGAAGAACTAAGATCTAATGAAGAAGAACCATGTAAGAATGAAGAAAAGAAGGAAAGGACAAAGGACTTCAACGGTCTCTGCTTCATGGCCAATGACAAGCACAATATCGATGAGCTTGACTCATCTGAGGTTAGTCTATCACTTGACCAGTTACTTGTTCAAAATGATGAATTATATGATGCAATTATTTCACAAGATAGATTGCTCAAATTTGCTGCTAAAGAACGAAAGGAACTAAAACTTAAAATTGAATCTCTTTCTACTGAACTTGCTTTGTTGAAGTCTATGTCTGAAATTGCTAAATGTGAGTCATGTCTTGTTGTTATGGATGAACTTGCTAAGTTGCGTCTAATTCATGCAAAGAACCTTGAAAAACTTGAAAATGTTCAGAAGCAACTCTTGGAGGTGGATTCTAGTCCTTGTGTCATCAATGATTGCTTAAATTGTCCTTTACTTGTTGAACGCATTAATCTGAGAGATAAGCATGTTGATGAGCTTAAGGCTATATTGGAGAGTGCTGAGTGTTCTAAGGATGTGCAGCCATCATGTTCCACCTGCATCATCCTAAAGGACCAACTCAACTTCGCTAGAGAGCAAGTAGAAAAACTTAAGTGTGAGAATGATTACCTTCTTTCCATGGTAGACAAATGCACTGAAGGGAAGGGCAAAATGGATTTGCTTTTGGATAAAACAAAAATGTGTGCTGACAGGGCAGGGTTAGCTCTTGGGTTAGGTTATGAGAGAACTTCATCAAATACCGCAAGCCAAACTGTGTTCACTCTACCTACTACCCTTGAGAAAGAGAGAGCCCAGTTAGACACACCTCAGAAAGCCAAAAATCCTACCCAACCCAAAAAGATAATCTTTGCACCACTCAAGAGAGACTCCAAGCAAAAACCTAGAAAAACTATGAGGTTTGCACCATAAACCTATTAAGCTACACACAAGAAAGTTTTTCATTGCTCTTATTGTCATCGTGTAGGTCATTTGATTGGTTTTTTCTATAGACGTATCAAAGATGAACGTTGTGCTCGTGCTTTAAACTTTCATGATTATTCTTCATTTGATGTGCATGATTATGGTTATCATACTTATTCTGATTATGAGGTTCCACATAGCTATATGAGTGGCTATGCCCATCGTGGTTTATATCATGCTTCATATGATTATAGACCACGTAGGCGTTTTGGTCCAAATCATTTTAGGAGACCTCAACACTTTGGAAGAAGACCTCATGTTCAATATGACTCTCATCCTACTCAGTCTCTTGCTTTACCTACCTCTCGAGTAGTTCAGTGTTGGATACCTAGGCATCTTATTTCTACACCTAGCACTGAGTACTCGAGATCTCCCGTCTCTACTTAGGGGAGGCATGGAAGGATGGAGGACAAGTGGATCATTGATTCTGGGTGTTCGCGGCACATGATCGGAAAGTCTTCATGGTTCTCCAGCTTCACCTCAACCAAGCATCGAGAAAGCATCATGTTTGGAAACAATCACAAAAGAAGAGTGAAAGGCCAATGTAAGATCAAAATTAATGAAAATTTCACTCTCACTAATGTTGCTTTGGTTGAGGACATAGTGTACAATTTACTTTCTATTTCACAATTGCTTGATGAAGGCTTTGGGGTTCATTTTAGTCGTGATGCCTCTTATATGATCGATTCTTCTAGTGCTTTGATTTGCAAAATTTTGAGACTAGGGAGAGTTTTTGGAGCTTATTTCTCTGAGTCATTTGGATCTTCTAATTGTCTTTTAGCTGAACCTTCTTCAGAGCTTTGGATGTGGCATAGGAGACTAGGGCACATGAGCTTTGATCGTTGTTGGGGGAAAATATCCTATCCTCATGGTAATTGCCGTAACAGCACAAAGGCAGTTAATGGATTCGAAGGTTCCCAGACGTCCATCTTCGGAGATTTTCTAAGTCAAGCTCCAAGTACAAAGATAGGCATTGGTTCGGAGTATATCTTCGAACTAAGTCTCTCTGAGATCTTTTCTGCCAGCTAAGATGGAAGATTTGTCTTTTATCTTATTAGATTAATCTTTTACCATTTTAGCCCTATCAAGGGTACCGAATAGTTTCCACTATGTCGGTTGTAATAGAGGGGTAAATAGGTCTTTTCCTTAATATTTGGGCCTATAAATACCCCCCATTTCACCCTGTAATAGGGACCGAATACAAGTTATTCAATACACACATTCGAACTATTCTAAGTTGTTATCCTTTCGGAGGCTTAGAACAGTTCACTTCGCAAACACTTCCGGAGGAGATCCTTCCGGAGGAGATGAAGACAATCTTGGAGATATGGCAACTCAAATGGCCAACCTTCAAGCTGAAGTAGCAAGATGGTGGCAAGAAGCTGCGAACAGGCTTCGCTCTCAAGCCATCCAAGCTATCCCAGAAGTGCCCGAAGACGACGAACCCGGTTATCCCGAAGCCCCGGAGAACGCCTCCTTCGATAATGAATCTCCACTGCATCCTGAGCTGCAGAAAGTTCGCTTTGATCCGAAGTTTAAAACTTCGAAGCTCTGTAAGTATGCTGGAGACGAAGATCCCGGAGAGTTTGTTCGTTCTTATGCCCTAGCAATTGAAGCTAGCGGAGGAGTTCGAGACACCATGGCAAAGTGTTTCCCTTTAGCTCTTCAAGGAGTGGCATTAAGGTGGTTCTGGTCTTTGAAGCCAGGATCAATCAATTCATGGGGGCAGCTGAAGAAGAAGTTTGTAAGCAATTTTCAAGGCACCTTCGTGCCTCCATTGTCAACGGGAAGCCTTTTCCAGGTGAAGCAGCTCCCCGGAGAGACATTGAGGCAATATTTCAAGCGCTTCACTCATACGAAGTCGCAGATCCGAGGGTTGTCTGCATCTTCGATGGTTGATGCAGCTCGGGAAGGTGTTACTCATCAAGGCCTCCTGGATAAGCTCCATCGGAAAAGCATATCCTCGGTTTCTCAGTTGATGTCATACTTCGAGGAGTATGTGAGGTCGGAAGAGGGTTGGCTTCGAAGAACTGCAGCTACTTCATCCATATTGCAAGAAGTTAAAGTAGAAGTAAAAACTTCGGCACAGCCGCAAGAACCAATCTTCGAAGTTCAACATGATCGGAGAAGGGGGCAAAAGCACCCTTGTTCTGAAGTCTTCAATATTGCACCCCCACAGAAGTTTACACAGAGAGCTCCACAGTCTTCGGGGAACAAGGCCAGCGGCTGGAGACCGCCAGGGAAAACGGTTGGCAAAGGCCAGACCCTTTTCTCCTGCATCCATGGTGAAAATCGAAGCCATGCAACTGATACTTGCAAGGCTATTCTTACTCTAAGAGGAGAGTATCTAGAAAGAACTTCGGGTCGAGGTACTACCGACCGAGTTCCAGCTGCAACGCGCCCAGAGCCGGTCCAGGCTGTGGCGTGGATAGAAAACTTTGATGCCGCAAGACACCCTCCAGTGGCCAATGTTATGCCACCTCCAAAGCAAGAGGAAGGGCAAGACCGAGGGAAAAGAGTAGTCCTCCCCATCTCCGGAGGAGGTACCCTCGGAAGCATGTCAAAAAGACAGCGAAGAGACTACGTCAGAGAAGTAGGCCATATTGGGACGTCGTCGTCTGCAGCTGCTATGCCGGAGTGGTCTCATGTACCGATATCCTTCTCTGCGGAGGATGCAGCTGGCATTAAGTTCCCTCATGCAGACCCACTTGTTATCACTGCTGATATTGCGGGCACTGAAGTTCGAAGGGTGTTGATTGACGGAGGTAGTTCGGCAGACATCATTTTTGTTCAAGCCTTCGATCAATTGTGCATCTCCAGAAAGCATCTCCTTCCAGCGGCTCGTCCTTTGCAAGGCTTCGCAGGACCTCCGCTTGATGCACTTGGCCAAATAGGCCTGGAAGTTACCTTTGGAGAAGGTTTGTTGGCCCGAACTGAGGAAGTAATCTTCGATGTTGTAGATGCCCCGTATGCTTACAACGTCATTTTCGGAAGAGGCATGCTAAACCAGTTCGGAGATGTGGCGCATCACAATTATTTGTGCATGAAGATGCCCACACAAGCAGGAGTCCTTACTATCTTCGGAGATCAAGCTATAGCCCGGAGAGCGGAATATGGTCATGGCCCCCCTCTTGATCCAAGACAAGTAAACAATGTGCAAGATAATCAAGAAATTTTTTCAGCCCCTTCCGAAGCTTCAAAGAAATCCTTTCCGAGAACAAGTCCTGAAGGAGAGATTGCAGCGAAGGTCATTGTTAAAGATGGTAAAAAATATACATTTCAATTTGGTAATGATTTACCTCCAGAAGTTGCAACCTCCTTGGAAAAGGTGGTGGAAGAGAATTTAGATGTCTTCGCTTGGTCTGACGAAGATATCACCGGAGTCGATCGGGATATCATTGAACATAGTTTACTTCTAAACCCGAAGGCTCGTCCTGTTCGGCAAGGACTCCGGAAAATGTCTGCAGAAAGAGCTGCTCTAGCAAAAGACGAGGTTGAGAAATTGTTGAAGGCTGGAATTATCAGAGAAGTGGCTCACACAGAATGGTTAGCCAACCCAGTCTTCGTAAGAAAGAAGTCTTCCGGAAAGTGGCGCATGTGCATCGATTTCACATCCTTGAATAAAGCATGCCCTCATGACCCCTACCCCATGCCTCGAATTGATCAATTGGTCGACTCCACCGCAGGTTCGGAGTTATTAAGCTTCCTTGACGTGTATTCTGGTTATCATCAAATATGGTTGAAGCGCGAAGATGAGATCAAGACAAGCTTTGTAACTCCTTCGGGAGTCTTTTGTTATGTAAGAATGCCCTTTGGCTTAAGAAATGCCGGGGCTACTTTTTCGAGGTTAGTTGCTAAGGCTCTACGTCATCAATTAGGTCGCAATGTGGAGGGCTATATGGATGATATTGTAATAAAGAGTGCTTTAAAGCACCAACATAGCCTAGACTTAGCTGAAACATTCAATAGCCTTCGGGCATGTGGGATCCGTCTTAACCCCGAAAAATGTATCTTCGGAGCTAAGGCTGGAAAGTTGTTAGGGTATTTAGTTTCAAGCAGGGGGATTGAAGCTAGCCCTACTCAAATAACTGCGCTACAAAAGATGGCTCCTCCGGAAAATTTAAAGCAAGTGCAAAAGCTGACTGGGCGTCTGGCAGCAATTAGCAGGTTTTTATCAAGGTCTGCGGAGAGAAGCTTGCCTATATTTAAAGCATTGAAAGGGTCCGAAGATTTTGCATGGATACCGGAGTGTTAGAAAAGCTTCGAAGATATTAAAGAGTATCTCAGTAATCTTGCTACACTCACGGTGCCTACTGTGGACGAAACCCTACTCCTTTACCTTGCAGCTACAGGTTCTGCTGTCAGTGCAGTTCTTGTCAGAGAAGTGGATTTCAATGGGAAGTTGGTACAAAATCCTGTTTATTTTGTATCCGAAGCATTATCAGGAGCGAAGACAAGATACTCCGAACTCGAGAAGTTTGTTTATGCTCTGATAATGGCTTCGAGGAAATTAAGACATTATTTTTTGGCACACAATGTGATTGTACCAACTTCGTATCTGTTGGGAGATATGCTTCGAAGTAAGGATTCCACTGGAAGAATTGGGAAGTGGGCAGTTGAGCTAGCACCCTTCGGCATATCTTTTCTGGCAAGGACAACAATCAATTCACAAGTCTTAGCAGATTTTGTAGTAGAATGGACTCCACCTGCAAATTTGGTTCCGGAGAAGTCAAGTGACGGAGTTTGGACTGTTTATTCCGATGGGGCTTTCCAAGCATCCGGAGCATGCATTGGAGCAGTATTAATTTCGCCTTCAGGGCAAAGAGCAATGTACTCCGCAAGACTCAACTTTAAGTCTACCAATAATATAGCGGAGTATGAAGGGATTTTATTGGGACTCCGAAAAGCACGTGCTCTAGGGGCTACAAGAATTATTATAAAGACAGATTCTCAGATGGTAGCAGGGCACGTAGATAAAAGTTTCCAGGTTCGGCATCCACAGCTTGCAAAGTACTTAGAAGAAATCCGTAAAATCGAAGCACACTTCATAGGTATTTCCATTCGGAGTATACCAAGAGCAGAAAATGTGCAAGCGGACATCTTAGCAAAAGCTGCAGCCGGAGCTGTGGATGTACCAGAAGAAGATTTCTATGACGAGCTCAGTATACCTTCGGTGCCACAAATTCCCTCTGCAGAGATTCTTTGCATTCCTAGTGCAGATTGGAAAAATTCGATCATGGAACTTTTGCAGGGAGGAACAAATTTGCCCGAAGAGCCACAACTGTCAAGATTGAAGGTTTGAGCTAGAAATTATCAAATAATCAACGGTATTTTATACAAGGCCGGAGTATGTTCCCCTCTACTCCGATGTATATCTCAAGCCGAAGGTCAAGAAATTCTTCGAGGAATTCATGAAGGCCTTTGCGGTTGCCATTTAGCCCCTCGAGCTTTGGCAGGAAAAACACTTCGCGAGGGGCTTTATTTGCCTACAATAACAGCTGATGCGGAGAGCTTAGTCCGCACTTGTCAAGGATGTCAGTGGATGGGTCGACGAAGTCATCGCCCACCAACAGCTCTTCAAGTCATTGCTCTGGTATGGCCTATGGCCAGATGGGGTATGGATTTAATTGGTCCCTTTCCAGTAGCCAAGGGAAATCTGAAGTTCGCAGTGGTAGCTATTGAATATTTTTCTAAGTCGGTAGAAGGAGAGCCCTTAATAGCTATCACTTCGAACAATGTACAGAAATTCTTTTGGAAGAACATCATTTGCCGGTTCGGAGTGCCTAGACAACTCACAGTTGATGATGGAACACAGTTCGATGCAGAACCTTTCAGGAAGTTTTGCGAAGATCTAGGCATTCAATTATGTTTTGCTGCAGTGAGGCATCCTCAGTCTAATGGAGCCGTAGAAAGATCCAATGGAAATATTTTGTCAGGGCTAAATCGAAGGATAGTAGGACTAGCAAAAGGACTGTGGACCGAAGAGCTTCCGAAGATTTTGTGGTCCATTCGGACTACACAAACAAGGTCCACAGGTTTTACTCCATTCAGACTACTATTCGGAGATGAAGCTATGACTCCAACGGAGCTCAAAGGAGGATCGTTTCGCAGCACCGAACCAGAGATTGAAGAAGAAAGACAAGCTTCGTTAGATTTATCAGAAGAAACAAGACTTCGAGCTGTGGCAAATTTATCAAAGTATCATCAGCAGACGAAGGCTTGGTTTGACCCGAAGGTTAAGCTCAATGAACTAAGGCCCGGTCATCTTGTTCTACGAAGCATTATAGCGCCAGGGAAGTTAGGAAATAAATGGGAAGGTCCATATCTAATTGTTCGTTCAGGACGCCCTGGCTCTTTTAAGTTAGCTAATTTAGAAGGTGAAGAGTTAGCACATACTTGGCATGCGGAGCACCTAAAGCGATACTTCGCATAAGGGCTCCTTGTAATTCACTTATAATCATCTTCTGAATTAATAAAGCATATGGTCCAAATAATGCCTTCCCCTCATAGACTTCCAGCTTCCGAGTGGACGCACTGGAACCGCTGGGTTGACCGAGAGGGAAGTGTCATGAAGCTGAATCGTATTTTCGGACTTCGAACCATTGGTTCGAAGCTTCCGACGTGGGGGCTGACATAATCCGGAGTCCAAGCCACCGGCTTGTAGGCATCCATAAAAGAGCCCAAAACCACATCATACGGAGTCCAAGCCATTGGCTGGTAGACTTCCGTAAAAAGAGCCGAAGGTGGCCAAAACATGCGGAGTCCAAGCCATTGGCTGGTAGACTTCTGTAAAAAGAGCCGAAGGTGGCCAAAACATGCGGAGTCCAAGCCATTGGCTGGTAGACTTCCGCAAAAAGAGCCGAAGGTGGCCAAAATATACGGAGTCCAAGCCATTGGCTGGTACACATCCGTAAAAAGAGTCCAAAGAGACCACTGCAAACTCCGAACCATTGGTTCGACAGAGATCACAAAAATGAGCCGAAGGTGGCTAAAGCAAAGCAGAGTTTGAGCCATGAGCTTCGAATGTCTGTTAACATAGTCCAAAGTGACAAATTATCTAAGATACTAAGGTATCTTGAAAGTTATCTCAAGTGATTTCTTTCAAAAAACAAGGGTACTAAGTTGCCATTCTTCAGACTACAAATAGTCGAAGACATTTTATAAGATTTTAAAAGAAATTGTACTAGCAGAGGGGCTCCGAACCCCCAAAAAATTGTACTCCGAAGTTTTTCTTTGCACATAACCATCTTTGAATACAGTTCGAAGATGCTTATACCCAAAGAGGGACTAGTAAATATGGAGACAATTTTAAATCGTTATTCATTATTCGAACGAATATTTTTACAGATTACATCATGAAAAATTGGTGTCTATTCCAAGAAGGAATCGAAGACCTCTTCGGTCTCTAGAGCTAGGGTTGGAACGACTAGTTCCAGCGCCGGGAGTTCTAACAACTTTGTGATTAACTCTCTTGCCCCCCTTCGAAGCTCTAAAGTCCTTCTGCTCTTGTTGAAGCTCTGCCCAAGTTCGAAGCCGTTCGGGGCTCCTTTCCCAGCTTCCAAGTTCTTCAGGTTTTTTACTTCGAACTTCATCTTCGTCTTCAGACCATATAATGTCTTCAGAAGATGAAGTGTTCAAGTTAACCTCTTTTTCTTCCTCTTTAATATAAGACAGTATATATTTGATTACTTCGGGCGCAATTACACCGGAGCTATCTCGAGGAACTAAAAATCGAGGACGCTTATAAGCTTTTAGAAGATCGAAGGTGGTCCATAATGAGCGAAGTTCGTCGTTAACGTCTAACACTTCGATATCTTCTGTATAAAGCAAAGCCTAAAAATATGATAAACAAATTTTCATTGATAAATGTTCATAAGCATAAAGCTTTACATAGCCAAAAATCCTAAGGTATTTCTAAACCTACGGGTTCGGAGGACGCTGACTGCTTGAAGCTTGGGTCCGAACTTGCTTCTGGCGTTGACCTTCGTCGATCCAAGCCTTGATCGCAGAACGACCTTCGGCTCTCCATGATGTTTGGAAGGCTCGCCAGGCAGCAGCCACACCTTCAGAAGGAGTCAGAAGCCGCTCGTCGTCGAAGGTAATTGGACCCCCTCCTGCGTCCGGAGTTATCGATCGGCCCAGATCTTCATAGTTGCGAAGTAGGCCGACAACAGCCACTTGTCCGGAGAGTTCTCCGTATCGAATGCCCGCTGTCTTCATCTGCTTCGCCACTCCTTGGATCCTTTTCAACCGGCGCAGAAGAGAGATGTTATCATCAGAAGGAAGTGTCCCAGTAGTACCGAAGTACTCCAGGACACCTAGCAACTGATTCATAACTTCCACAGCCACCTTCTCGGACTTCAGCTTATCTTCGTTCAGCGCATCCTTCATCGAAGTTACTTCTCCAAGAACCCCAGAAAGTCTAGCCGTTTCAGTGGTCAAAATATTCTTTTGGTTCAACAGCTGGCTAGCTTCCTCTTGGAGTCTGACAAGCTCGGTCCCTGCAGTAGCATGCTCCGCCCGCAATTTTTCAATTTCTGCTCGAAGCACAATTCTTTCTGCTTCGAGCTCTTTATTCGCAGCCTCCAAACCTTGTCTGGCCCTTCGCTCTGTTGACACTATATTGTCCATCTGAACCACTCGGCTTTCGGAGATGCTAAGATTCCGTTGAAGGACGTTATTTTCCTCCCGAAGACGAGCGATCTCTTCATCATTAGATATATTCGCAGCTCGGGCTAAGACAGTTTGCTGCAAAAAGAAAAAACCAAGGTAAATATTTATTCGTAGACGAATTCTATGTTATTTTGTAGATGCTTCGTACCTGGTAAGCTGCGCATTCTATAGCAGCGTTAAGCTCCGTCTTGTCCGCCTTGTTCAAAATGGCCACTAAGTTGGTCTCCCCTATGTCGCGGCTAGCTCGATCCAAAGGTTCGAGCAAAGTCTGAAGACCGGTTGTTTGCCCTAAGAAAGGAGCTAGCAGGGGGAGCATACTTATCGCCTGTTGGTCATCTTCGTCCAGCGAAGGGCCGGAGCGTTGGCTTGTGGTATTCGGAGCCTCTGGAGACTGGCCCTCCCCAGAAGATTGGCTCTCGTCTGTTGAATCAGACGGAGTTGATCCGGAACTCGCAGCAGGGAGGGGTTCTATATTCCTTTTGCCTCTTCCAGGTACCATTTGAGTAGCTCTCTGGGTTGGCTCCGAAGTCGTCGAAGGTCCAGGAATTATTTCTTCCTGTCGGACTTCTTCCATAGGAGTGAACTCTGTAAAAAAAATAAAAAGTATTATACATTGTATAAATACACAAAATAAACATGAAAGAGTTATTCGAAGTCTACCTTCGACATTTTGGCGAGGGGTAATCATTGGACTGTTCGGCGGATCGAAGGCGAGATCTTCGTCCGAATCAACCGTTAAGTTTTCGCCTGCAGGAGCATCGTCCTGAGCAGTCCTTGTTGCCTCTTCAGGAATCGAAGCCATAGTAACTTCGACTCCACCTTCATTCACAGGAACTTCGTCCTGAGATATATCTTCTTGAACTGCCGAAGTCCTTGGTTGCTCAAGGTTGTCTCGAGACTCCAGCATGATCGCAGGTACTTCGGTTTGTGCAGTCCTTTGAGTTTCGTCTTCGTCTATCAGACGCACAAGCAACCTCCCTTCATCCTCTTGGGAGTCAGAGACTGAAGCCCTTGAGCTCGAGGATGCAGGATTCGAAGGTGCTGGATTCTTTGGTTTCCGAGCTACCTTCTTGACCGGAGTCTTGGCAGAGCTCGAAGTCCCAACTTCGGCTTTCCTCTTTTTGGGTCCTTTTTCCAAAGGCACCCAATCCATCAAAGGGGGCGGAACGATTTCCAGCATTCCCCACACTCTGTTAAATCTCTCCCAACTCCCGACCAGCTTGATTCTCCATTCTTTTTCGGTCAGAGTTGGAGCACCCAAAATCTTCTCCGAAGCCCTTACGATTTGCTCCGAAGTAATAGGGGCTGAAGAAGCTAAAAAACGAATCAAGTTAGTTTTTCTTCGAATGAATATGCATAATACATGTTGTCTTCGAAGTTACCTACAGGGCTTGAAGTCGAAGTGATCTTTCAGAGACCGCCTTTCAAATCCTCTTCGAAGATGATAGGCCAGTTGGCCATAAGCGGAGAGATTTGTAACCCAAGGAATTCTTCGGCTATGTCTCGCATGCTCAACCTCCGACTAATCTTCTGAAGTAGGCTGAGGCGAGCTTCGAGCTGACCTTGGTCCAGTTGCACTAGGGCTTCTTTCCGGAATTGGATTTCTTTCAGAGGTCCAGCCAGAGGATTGCTCGCCCCAACTTCGGCATAAAACCACCTCATGACCCAGTCGGTATACCATCTTGCATTGATGGCCTTAGCAGGAAATTGAAGGGCGTATTCATCCCGAAGCCTGAAGTTAATACTTCCGAAGGCTACTACTACTTTTTCACCTCTGGGGCCTACGAAGGTTTTTGGTTGGCATGAAGCTCTGTGTAGCGCAGCGAAGATCTCTGCCCTCCCCTCACAGCCTTCGGCTCTCAACGCCCATTCGAAGATAGCCAAACGAGCCACTGCGTTCGGAGACAGTTGAGGAAGGGTGACGTGAAATAAATCAAGTACCTCCGCCAAGAAGTCCACTGCTGGAAGGCCTAAGCCGGCTTCGAAGAAGGCTTCGAAGACGACCACTTCTCCGGGCCTTGGCGACGGGATGAGTTCTTTTCCAGGCTTGCGGATCATAACTCCGGTGCTAATCCTCCCTTCTACTGTGATTGCCAATGATTCCCTCTTGCAGGTAGAAGGTCCCAGTTGAAAGGATTGGTCCAAGTACTTCGTTGATGGCGGGCAGAGACCTTGATCATCAACATTTTGGGGATTTCTCCCTCCTGCCGCCATGGATGTCGTTGCGGGTGTTGGAGGCGCCGTCGCCAACGCCGCAGCCGCTGCTGCTGCAGCCGCCTGCTACCGAGCCGAGGCCGAAGGGGCTCCAGAACTCTTGGTTTTTGCCATTACAGTTACTGGGTTTCTTTGGGAGAAAAATGGAGGATAGGGTTCAAAGGACTCAAAGGGCTCAGAAGGTGTCTGTTTGCAAGAGAGTAGCGGAAAGGTAATCGGGTAAGTTCTAGGCTCTCTATTTATAGCCTAGAATTTACATTTTTACCGTTAGTCCATACCGTTTCGCATTCTTGCCCGTTACTTTTCTCCGAAATTAACGCATTCTACATTTTCCGTTAGAAGAAGAAAGCTAACGGCTATTTCTTCCAAGTCTAAAAGACTTTCAAACTTCCTGAGTCATTTCTAAGATAGTTCGAAAGTAATTGTTTTAAGACTGACTTGGAGTTTATATCTTCGTACATTTCGGAGATGAATTAAAATCTAATAACCCCTACGCTTGGTTATTTTTTCTTCCGTATACTGCTCTCCTAACATTACAGGTTTAAACGGAGAAGCGTATTCGAGGGTCTACTGTTGGGGGAAAATATCCTATCCTCAGGGTTATTGCCGTAACAGCACAAAGGCAGTTAATGGATTCGAAGGTTCCCAGACGTCCATCTTTGGAGATTTTCTAAGTCAAGCTCCAAGTACGAAGATAGGCATTGGTTCGGAGTATATCTTCGAACTAAGGCTCTCTGAGATCTTTTCTGCCAGCTAAGATGGAAGATTTGTCTTTTATCTTATTAGATTAATCTTTTACCATTTTAGCCCTATCAAGGGTACCGAATAGTTTCCACTATGTCGGTTGTAATAGAGGGGTAAATAGGTCTTTTCCTTAATATTTGGGCCTATAAATACCCCCCATTTCACCCTCTAATAGGGACGGAATACAAGTTATTCAATACACACATTCGAACTATTCTAAGTTGTTATCCTTTCGGAGGCTTAGAACAGTTCACTTCGCAAACACTTTGTTTGTTAGTTTCTTTTCTACAGAAACCTGTTAGCGTAATCTTTTACGCCAACAATCGTCTTGCGAGATTGAGTGCCATAGGACTCATCCGAGGATTTCCCAAACTAAAATTTGAGAAGAACCTAATTTGTGATCCATGTCTCCTTGGAAAAATGGTTGCCTCCTCGCATTCCCCCATAAACATGGTAGTGACTGAGCGACCCGGTGAGCTTCTTCACATGGATACTGTTGGTCCATCCCAGGTTAGGTCATTAGGCGGAAAATGGTATGTTCTTGTTGTTGTTGACGACTATTCTCGTTACTCTTGGGTTTTCTTTCTTTTGAGAAAGGATGAAGTGTTCATACACTTTCAGAGCATAGCATTTAGGCTATTCAATGAACTCCCCGATGCAATGAATGCCATTCGAAGCGATAACGACACCGAGTTCAAGAATAGCTGTTTTGTAGAATTTTGCCTTGAACATGGAATTGAACATAAGTTTTCTGCACCTAGAGTCCCTCAACTAAATGGTGTGGTTGAGAGGAAAAATGACACACTTGTGGAGATGGCTAGGACGATGCTCAACAAGCGTAGGACTCCTAGAAAATTTTGGGCTGAAGCCATGAGTACAGCATGCTACATCTCCAACTGGATCTTTTTGCGCTCTTTGTTGAATGTGACTTCTTATGAACTTTTCTTTGGGAGGAAGCCCAAGGTCACTCACTTCAAAGTGTTTGGATGTCGTTGCATCATCCTAAATAAAGGTAATTTGGACAAATTTGAATCGTGCGCATCTGATGGGATCTTCTTAGGATATTCTTTCCCCGCAATTGGGTCAGTTTGATGATCCAAAAGTGTGCGGATACTTAGGGACAAGCCTAAGCATGACACAACACCGACGTCGCGTTCTGACTACCCTTAGTTGTGATATAGGGGGGTGGAGTCGCCAGGCAATCAGATCACACAAAATAACCCAATTAGCTGAAAGAAATATACTAAACAGAATAAAATCAGCAAACCAGTCGGAGCCTGTCTGCTTCGAAGTCTGATGCGAAGGGGTCACCGAAGTGTACCTTTGGCATCTGGCGCGAAGTGTTCCGCCGAAGGGTGCTTCGGCGTTCGGACTGATCTGACCGAAGATGGTCTCCGAACGGATCTGGACGCGATGATCACATCCGAACAACGGGGTTCGGCGTGCAACAAACTACGGAATAATGACGCGAGGGCCACGCGAGAGCGTAACTTCATCCAGTGCGGAGTATGGTCATGGCGAAGCCCGTTGCGACGAAGTGTGCTGGCGAAGCCTGTTGCCGGAGCCTGCAATCCCGCTGAAGGGTGTCCTGGTGACCTCTGAAACCGATCTTTCAGCAACGGACACCTCCGACGAAGTAACTCCGAATGTGGGAACCTGCAACAAAAGGGTGCGAAGTAGCAATTTGGCCTGAGGACCGAATTTTTCTAAGTGTTGCACTAGTAGAGAAGGTAGCAATCTGTTACGCAGATTAGCGGATGCTTTACAGGCGAAGTAACAAGGCGATAGCAATCTATTACGTAGATTAACGAATACTTCACAAGCGAAGTAACAATGGTTACCACTGTTCTATAGTGGCCGGCCGAGGGCTTCCAGGCAAACCCACGAAGAGGTACAAGAAAATAAAGGTAAAGTAAATACTATCAAAGCTAGGGCTTTGGTGTGGTTTGAGCTGGGGGCATCTACGCTGGCCTCGCCTCTCTATTTATAGGGCTTAATCTCTGATCTAATCTGCTATTAACCCAGCCAGATGGAGATAAAAACTGGGCTTCGGCTAGGCCCATCGAGGCCTGCTCCTCGGGCCGAAGCTTCGGTGGTGTGGACCTCCGAAGGCTTCCTGGCCGAAGCCCATGGGCTGGCTAGAGGCTTTCAGAGCCCATAGCTCAATGGACTTCGGCCATGTAGGGCTTCGGACCGACCCTAGACATGTGTATTTTCGGCCCAAATTACCAAATTGATATTTTTGACAATCTAGCCATTAATGCCAATTTTTGCTATCAACACATGCCCCCTGCCTTTTAGTGAACTGAGTGAAATAAAAGCACAACGGGCTGAAGACGATACCATCCATATCGGCTTTTCGACACTTTTATGATGTTTGCCACACACTTGGGAAATACCTTTTCATGTACCTACCATTCAAGGCTCTTCGAAACCGCTTTCCCTGCAGGGATTCCAACAAGTATGCATTGCCGGGAGCGATTTTGGCTATCTTAAAAGGACCTTCCCAACTAGGTGACCATTTACCAAACTTAGGACTCTTCGTGCCTAAGGGTAAAATCGTCTTCCACACCAAATCTCCTATTTGAAACGATTTTGGTTTAACCTTTTTATTGTAGGCTTTGGCTACTCTCTTCTTGTCTATTTATATGGCTTCTAAAGCCCTTAGTCTATTATCGGTCACTTCCTCTAAATTATACTTTAGAAGAGTTTCATACTCATCGACTGATAATCCATCTTGATTTAACACTCTTAAGGAGCCAAGATCTACCTCTACGGGCAGAACAACTTCTTGTCCATATACTAATTCATATGGACTGACCTTGGTTGCACCGTGCTTTGCAATCCTATAAGCCCATAGCGCCTTGGAAAGCACTTCATACCACCTTTTAGGAAACTCTTCAATTTTCTTCTTAATAAGATTAATCACGGTTTTATTACTGGTCTCGGCTTGACCATTGGTCCGAGCATAGTAAGGTGAAGAGGTTATCAACTTAATACCATAGTATTCGGCGAAGTCCCTTACTTCTCTCGAGACAAATGAACTACCTTGATCCGTAGTAAGAGTTTGAGGAATGCCGAATCTATGTATGATATGCTTTAAAATAAATCACGTACCTCATTGTGAGTCATGTTCTTGAGAGGTACCTCATTGTGAGTCATGTTATATGTTACCTTCGGCCTCTTGTGAGGCTTACCTGAAGGGGTATTAATGTTCTTTTTCCACACTCCTACCTCGGGGTCCTTTGGTATGAGCGTGCGAGTGCGTGGCTCCCAAACAATTACATCCTTTCCCTTAGCCGACACGGCCTGTTCTGGCCGAATCAACACCTTTTTCTCGCCGAGGTCGATGGCGTTGATGGGAAAAGGATCTTTATCCAGCTTCATCTTCGGATTATGGTCTATCTTCAATCGTCCTTCTTCTATGGCCGATTGCATCTATCGTCGAAAAACATTACAGTCATTAGTATTATGTGAATGCGAATCATGCCACTTACAGTATGGATGCTTCTTTAACTCATCGGCAGGTGGAATGACTTGACCCTTAGGTAACCTGAGAAGCTGACTTTTTAAGAGAAAATCAAATATCTTATCACATTTAGTTATTTCAAACGAATACTTGACCTCACTAGGTCGATTCTTTGTGCGGGATGGTCGTAACTCGGAGCAAGTGACGTGTTTATTCTTAGCGTTCCACACCCATTCGGCTGCGTACATATCGGCCGAATCCTCCTCTTCCGATTCTTCCTCATCAGAACGTTCCATGATGTGGATTTTAGCCCTAGGCTTGCTAAATGTCTTAATAAACTTTATATCTATGGTTCGGCCTTCCTGGACCAGAGCCTGTTGTAAAACTTGGCTAACTTCTAAAAAGTTTTATTTATCTAACCTCTCTTTAATTTCGGAACGCAACCCGTTAAAAGCTAGTTCTGCCAAGTCCCTATCCGAAATATTAAGGCTAAAACATCGGTTTCTAATATCCCTAAAATGCTTGATGTACTCAGAGGCGCTCTCACTAGATTTCTGCTTAACCGATGTCAAATGTGAGAGCCTAAGTTCTGTCTCACCCGTGTAGAAGTAATCATGGAATTTCCGCTCTAAATCGTCCCACGTCTGAATGGAGTTCGGCGGGAGCACCGAAAACCAAGTGAAGGCGGTGCCAGATATCGAGAGAGAAAATAGTCTAACTTTTATAGCATCTATCCCGCTAACGTCTCCACACTGTGCCAAAAATTGACTAATGTGCCCTAGTGTAGTTTTTCTACCCTCGCCATCGAACTTAGTGAACTCAGGGATTCTATAGACGCGGGGGTAGGGTACTGTGTCAAGATGGTCAGGGTATGGCTAACGGTAAACCCTAACCCGTCCCTTGGGCAGGAAGCCGGCACACTCTCTAAATAGAGCGCGGACCCACTCCTCTATGTCATCTTGGCATGTTGCTTGTGTGCGTCTCTCATGTGGGGGCGCGACACGCGGTGGGGTGTCGGCATGTCGGCCATGGGCCTCTTCCCTACGCGCTATCTGTATGACGTGATCATGTCCGGGTGCCTGCGCATGTGGCGCGGGCAGCACGGGTACCGGCGCATGTGGTGGCGCATGGTATGTAGTGTTAGTTTGACCGTAGGTGTAATGATTCGTCTCGGCCATAAGTGTTGAGGCCGGAGACATTATTGTGCTAGTGCTGTCGTTAGTCCTACCGTATACGTAGTTCGTCGGAGGTGCCCTAGCAATAGGAACTAGGGGTATGGCATCAGTAAAGCCGAACCTCCTAAGAGTCGCCTCTACTTGGGAGCTGACTGCCGAATCTAAACGGTTTGTTAGCAAAGCGCTAACGGCTTGATCTACTGATGCGGCTATTTTCTGCTCAATCTCTAAAGAAGATAAATGAGGTGATACAGGTGTTACCTGGACCTGAGCGAGGTCGGGGGTGATGATGTCGTGCTTGATGAAGCCCGCGCGGGTCTTGACATAACCCCCAAGCATCATGTCTTGGAGTGCCTTTAACTTTGCCTCGATCTCTGCTCGGTCTTCTATGGGGATATCTTCAAGTGTGGGTGTCAAGATGTTGCGGTTGTCGATATCCACACCTCCTATTGTGTCTATCGGTGGTGTAGACGTAGTAGTCGACGTAGATGTACCGGTGGCCGATGTAGATGTACTTGTCATGTTGGCGTAGTCTTCCCCAGTGGAGTCGCCAAAAAGTGTGTTGACACGGAAACGTGCCCCCGCACTTGTGTCAGTTCGACGATCCAAAAGTGTGCTGATACTTAGGGACAAGCCTAAGCGTGACGCAGCACCGACGTCACATTCCATCTACCATTAGTCGTGTTAAGGGGGGTGGAGTCGCCAGGCAATCAGATCACACAAAATAACCCAATTAGCCGAAAGAAATATACTAAACAGAATAAAATCAGCAACCCGGTCAGAGCCTATCTGCTTCGAAGTCTGATGCGAAGGGGTCGCCAAAGTGTACCTTCGGCATCTGGCGCGAAGTGTTCTGCCGAAGGGTGCTTCGGCGTTCGGACTGATCCGGCCGAAGATGGACTCCGAATGGATCTGGACGTGATGATCACCTCTAAACAGCGGGGTTCAGCGTGAGATCTCCGATACAGCAAACTACGAAATAATGACGCTAGGGCCATGCGCGAGCGTAACTTCGTCCAGTGCGAAGTATGGTCGTGGTGAAGCGCGTTGCGACGAAGTGTGCTGGTGAAGCCTTTTGCCGGAGCCTGTAGTCCCGCCGAAGGGTGTCCTGGTGACCTCCAAAACCGATCTCTCAGCTCTGGAAACCTCCGACGAAGTAGCTCCAAATGTGGGAACCTGCAACAAAAGGGTGTGAAGTACCAATTCGGCATGAGGACCGAATTTTGATAAGTGTTGCACTAGTAGCGAAGGTAGCAATCTGTTACGCAGATTAGCGGATACTTCATAGGCGAAGTAACAAGGCGATAGCAATCTATTACGTAGATTAACGGATACTTCACAAGCGAAGTAACAAGGGTTACCACTATTCCGTAGTGGCCGGCGGAGTGCTTCCAGGCAAACCCACGAAGAGGTATAGGAAAATAAAGGTAAAGTAAATACGATCAAAGCTAGGGCTTTGGTTTGGATTGAGCTGGGGGGCCTCTATGCTGGGCTCGCCTCTCTATTTATAGGGCTTAATCTCTGATCTAATCTGCTATTGACCCGGCTGTTGGGGGAAAATATCTCATCTTCGGGGTTATTGCCAAAGCAGCATGAAGACAGTCAACCAGTTCGAAGATTGTCCGAAGACCATCTTCGAAGATGCCCAGAACCTGGTTCGAAGCCCGAAGACAGACACTGGTTCGAAGTATGCCTTCGAACCAAAGCCCTTCAGGATCTTTTCTGCCAGCTAAGATGGAAGACATATCTTCTATTCTATTAGATTAGTCTTTTACCATTTTAGCCCTATTAAGGAAACTGAATAGTTTCCTTAATGTCGGTTGTAATAGAGGGGTAAATAGGTCTTTTCCTTAATGTTTATGCCTATAAATACCCCCCATTTCACCCTGTAATAGGGACCGATTACAAGTGATTCAATACACACTTTCGAACTATTCTAAGCTATTATCCTTTCGGAGGCTTAGAACAGTTTGCTTCGCAAACACTTTGTTTGTTAGTTTCTTTTCTACAGAAACCTGTTAGCGTAATCTTTTACGCCAACAGTTGGCGCCGTCCGTGGGGAACCTAGTCCAAAAAACTTCGTTCTCTACCAACTTCTTACATCATGCCTCCTAAGCGGAGCGCACCTCGCAATCCCACTCGGAGGTTCTCTCGGATCTCCGGAGAGATACCCTTCGACACAGTCGAAGTCGGAGGGTCTTCGACTATCCCTCCACCTCAAACTCCGCAAGGGGCTTCTATCCCTCGAGGATACGAAACCTCTCCGCCAACCCCTTCCATACTCCGACCGCCCGGAGCCACTCCGCCACCCTCTATTCCGATTCGAACTGATCATACCAGTTCTCAAGACCCGGAAGGTCCTTCCGGAGGAGATGAAGATAGCCTTGGAGACATGGCCACTCAAATGGCCAATCTTCAAGCCGAGGTAGCGAGGTGGCGACAAGAGGCTGCGAACAGACTTCGCTCTCAAGCCACCCCAGCTATCCCCGAAGTGCCCGAAGACGACGATCTTGATTATCCCGAAGCCCCGGAGAACGCCTCTTACGACAATGAATCTCCATTGCATCCTGAGCTTCAGAAGATTCGCTTCAATCCGAAGTTCAAAACTTCGAAGCTCTGCAAGTATGCTGGAGACGAAGATCCCAGTGAGTTCGTGCGTTCTTATGCCCTAGCGATTGAGGCTAGCGGCGGAGACAGAGAGACTATGGCGAAGTGTTTCCCATTAGCTCTTCAAGGAGTGGCGTTGAGATGGTTCTGGTCTTTAAAGCCAGGATCAATCATTTCCTGGTCACAGTTGAAGAGGAAGTTCATAAGTAACTTTCAGGGCACCTTCGTGCCCCCCATGTCAACAGGGACCTTTTCCAAGTGAAGCAGCTCCCCGGAGAAACATTGAGACAGTACTTCAAGCGCTTCGCTCACACGAAGTCGCAAATCCGGGGGCTGTCTACATCCTCAGTGGTTGATGCGGCTCGGGAAGGCGTCAGTCATAAAGGCCTTCTGGATAAATTGCATCGGAAGAGCATCACCACAGTATCACAGTTGATGTCGTACTTCGAGGAGTACTCGAAGTCGGAAGAAGGTTGGCTTCGGAGGACTACTGCTACTTCGACAGTATTGACGGAAGTTAAAGCAGAGTTGAAGACTTCGGCACAGCCGCAAGAACCAGTCTTCGAAGTGCAACATGATAGAAGAAGAGGGCAAAAGCACCCTCGCTCTGAAGTCTTAAACATTGCACCCCCACAGAAGTTTGCACCAAGAGCTCCACAGTCTACGGGGAACAAGTCCAGTGGCTGGAGGCCGCCAGGGAAAACAGCTGGCAAGGGCCAGACCCTTTTTTGCTGTATTCATGGAGAGAATCGAAGCCATGCAACTGACACATGCAAGGCTATTCTTACCCTTCGGGGAGAATACTTGGATAGAACTTCGGGTCGAGGTAGTACCGACCAAAGTCCAGCAGCAGCAGTGCGCCCGGAGCCGGTCCAGGCTGTAGCGCGGATAGAAAATTTTGATGCTGCAAGGCATCCTTCGGTGGCCAATGTTATCCCACCTCCGAAGCAAGAAGAAGGGCAAGATAGAGGGAAGAGAGTAGTTCTCCCTATCTCCGGAGGAGGTACCCTCGGAAGCATGTCCAAGAGACAGCGAAGAGAGTATGTTCGAGAAGTAGGCCACATTGGGACTTCGTCATCTGCAGCTGCAATGCCGGAGTGGTCTCATGTTCCAATATCTTTCTCTGCGGAGGATGCAGCTGGTATCAAGTTCCCGCATGCAGATCCATTGGTTATTACTGCTGATATTGCAGGGACTGAAGTCCGAAGGGTGCTAATCGACGGAGGTAGTTCAGCAGATATCATCTTTGTGCAAGCCTTCGATCAGTTATGCATTTCCCGAAAGCATCTTCTCCCAGCGGCTCGTCCTCTGCAAGGCTTCGCAGGACCTCCGCTTGATGCACTCGGCCAGATAGGCCTAGAAGTAACCTTCGGAGAAGGTTTACTAGCACGAACTGAAGAAGTTATCTTTGATGTGGTAGATGCCCCGTATGCTTATAATGTCATCTTCGGACGGGGTATGTTGAATCAGTTCGGAGCTGTGGCGCATCACAACTACTTGTGCATGAAGATGCCCACACAAGCAGGAGTCCTGACAATCTTCGGAGATCAAGCCATAGCTCGAAGGGCAGAATATGGTCATGGTCCTCCTCTTGATCCGAGGCAAGTAAACAGTGTCCAAGATAATGGAGAAATTTTTTCAGCCTCCTCCGAAGCTTCGAAGAAGTCATTTCCAAGACCAAGTCCCGAAGGAGAGATTGCAACGAAGGTCATTGTCAAAGATGGTAAAGAATACACCTTTCAATTTGGTAAAGATTTACCTCCCGAAGTTGCAACTTCCTTGGAAAAGGTCGTAGAAGAAAATTTGGATGTCTTCGCTTGGTCTGACGAAGATATCACCGGAGTCGATCGGGATATTATTGAGCACAGCTTGCTTGTAAACCCGAAGGCCCGGCCTGTTCGACAAGGGCTCCGGAAGATGTCCGCAGAGAGAGCTGCTCTAGCTAAGGACGAAGTTGAAAAACTGTTGAAGGCTGGGATTATCAGAGAAGTGGCCCATACAGAATGGTTAGCCAACCCAGTCTTCGTCAAGAAGAAGTCCTCCGGAAAGTGGCGCATGTGCATTGATTTCACATCTTTGAATAAAGCGTGCCCACGTGACCCCTACCCCATGCCCCGAATTGATCAACTAGTTGACTCCACTGCAGGTTCGCAGTTACTAAGCTTCCTCGACGCGTATTCCGGTTATCACCAAATATGGTTGAAGCGCGAAGACGAAATCAAGACGAGCTTTGTAACTCCTTCGGGAGTTTTCTGCTATGTAAGAATGCCCTTCGGCCTAAGAAATGCCGGGGCTACTTTTTCAAGATTAGTTGCTAAGGCTCTAGGTCATCAATTAGGCCGCAATGTGGAGGCCTATATGGATGATATTGTAATAAAGAGTGCTTTAAAGAACCAACATAGCCTAGACTTAGCAGAAACATTCAATAGCCTTCGGGCATGTGGGATCCGTCTTAACCCCGAAAAATGTATATTCGGAGCTAAGGCTGGAAAGTTGTTAGGGTACTTAGTTTCAAGCAGGGGAATTGAAGCTAGCCCTACTCAAATAACTGCGCTGCAGAAGATGGCTCCTCCGGAAAATTTAAAGCAAGTGCAAAAGCTGACTCGACGTCTGGCCGCACTTAGCAGGTTTTTATCAAGGTCTGCGGAGAGGAGCTTGCCAATCTTTAAAGCTTTGAAAGGGTCCGAAGATTTTGCATGGACACCGGAGTGTTAGAAAAGCTTCGAGGATATTAAAGATTATCTCAGCAATCTTGCTACACTTACGGTGCCTATTGCGGACGAAACCCTACTTCTGTATCTTGCAGCTACAAGCTCAGCTGTCAGCGCAGTCCTTGTCAGAGAAGCGGATATCAATGGGAAGTTGGTCCAAAATCCTGTCTATTTCGTATCCGAAGCATTGTCAGGAGCGAAGACAAGATACTCCGAACTTGAGAAGTTCGTTTATGCTCTGATAATGGCTTCGAGGAAGCTAAGACATTATTTTTTGGCTCATAATGTAATTGTACCAACTTCGTATCCTTTAGGAGATATGCTCCGAAGCAAAGATTCCACTGGAAGGATTGGAAAGTGGGCAGTAGAACTAGCACCCTTCGGCATATCTTTCCTGGCAAGGACAGCTATCAAATCTCAAGTCCTAGCAGACTTCGTAGCAGAGTGGACTCCACCTGCGAAGTTGACTCCGGAGAAATCAGATGACGTAGTTTGGACTATTTACTCCGATGGGGCTTTCCAAGCATCCGGAGCAGGCATTGGGGCAGTATTAATTTCACCATCAGGACAAAGAGCAATGTACTCCGCAAGACTCAACTTTAAGTCTACCAATAATATAGAGGAGTACGAAGGAATTTTATTGGGACTCCGGAAAGCACGTGCTCTAGGGGCTACAAGGATAATTATAAAAACAGATTCTCAGATAGTAGCAGGGCACGTAGACAAAAGTTTTCAAGTCCGACATCCACAGCTTGCAAAGTACTTGGAAGAAATTCGCAAGATCGAAGCACATTTCAAGGGTATTTCCATTCGGAGTATACCAAGAGCTGAAAACGTGCAAGCGGACATTTTAGCGAAGGCTGCTGCCGGAGCTGTGAATGTGCCTGACGAAGCTTTCTATGAGGAGCTCAATGTACCTTCGGTGCCACAAGTTGCTTCTGCAGAGATTCTCTGCATTCCTAGTGCAGATTGGAAAGATTCGATCATAGAACTCTTGCAAGGAGGAACAAATTTGCCCGAAGAGCCCCAATTGTCAAGATTAAAGCTCAGAGCAAGAAACTATCAGTTAATCAACGGTATATTATACAAGGCCGGAGTATGTTCCCCTCTACTCCGATGTATATCTCAAGCCGAAGGCCAAGAAATTCTTCGAGAAATTCACGAAGGCCTTTGTGGAAGTCATTTAGCCCCTAGAGCTCTGGCAGGAAAAACACTTCGCCAGGGGCTTTATTGGCCCACAATAACAGCTGATGCGGAGAGCTTGGTCCGCACTTGTCAAGGATGCCAGTGGATGGGTCGAAGGAGTCATCGCCCACCAACAGCTCTTCAAGTCATTGCTCCGGTATGGCCTATGGCCAGATGGGGTATGGATCTAATTGGTCCCTTTCCGTTAGCAAAGGGAAATTTGAAGTTCGCAGTGGTAGCTATTGAATATTTTTCTAAGTGGGTAGAAGCAGAGCCCTTAACAGCTATCACTTCGAATAATGTACAGAAATTCTTCTGGAAGAACATTATTTGCAGGTTCGGAGTGCCTAGATATCTCACAGTTGATAATGGAACACAGTTCGACGCAGAACCCTTCAGGAAGTTTTGCGAAGACCTAGGCATTCAGCTATGTTTTGCTGCAGTGAGACATCCTCAGTCGAATGGAGCCGTTGAGCGAGCCAATGGAAATATTTTATCAGGGCTAAATCGAAGAATAGTAGGATTATCAAAGGGACTGTGGACCGAAGAGCTTCCGAAGATTCTGTGGTCCATTCGGACTACGCAAACAAGGTCCACAGGTTTTACTCCGTTCAGACTACTATTCGGAGATGAAGCAATGACTCCAACGGAGCTCAAAGGGGGATCATTTCGCAGCACCGAACCAGACATCGAAGAAGAAAGACAAGCTTCGTTAGATTTGTCAGAAGAAACAAGACTTCGAGCTGTAGCTAATTTATCAAAGTATCATCAGCAGACGAAGACTTGGTATGACCCGAAGGTTAAGCTCAGCGAGTTAAGGCCGGGTCATCTTGTTCTACGAAGCATTATAGCACCAGGGAAGTTAGGCAATAAATGGGAAGGTCCATATCTAATTGTCCGCTCAGGGCGCCCTGGTTCATTCAAATTAGCTAATTTAGAAGGTGAAGAGTTAGCACATACTTGGCATGCGGAGCACCTAAAGCGATACTTCGCATAAGGGCTCCTTGTAATTCGCTTGTAATCACCTCTAAATTAATAAAGCATACACCCTTCTGTTTGCCTTCCCCTTGACACTCCTAGTTTCCCGAGCGGACGCGCTGGGACGGAAGTCGATCGAGAGGGAAGTGTCATCAAGCTGGGCTGTATTTCCGGACTTCGTACTTATAAAGTCGAAGCCTCCGGTGTGGTGGCTGAAATCCATCCGGAGCCCAAGCTGATACCTTGTAGGCATCCGTAAAAGAGCCAATACCACATTCTACGGAGTCCAAGCTTCGGCTGGTAGACTTCCGTAAAAAGAGCCGAAGGTGGCCAAAATATGCGGAGTCCAAGCTGCAGCTTGCAGACATCCATAAAAAGAGCCGAAGGTGGCCAAATTCTGCGAAGTCCAAGCTCCGGCTGGTAGACTTCTGCAAAAATAGCCGAAGGTGGCTACAAATTCTGCGAAGTCCAAGCTCCAGCTGGTAGACTTCTGCAAAAATAGCCGAAGGTGGCTACAAATTCTGCGAAGTCCAAGCTCCGGCTGGTAGACTTCTGCAAAAATAGCCGAAGGTGGCTATAATTTCTGCGAAGTCCAAGCTCCGGCTGGTAGACTTCTGCAAAAATAAAAAGCAGCCGAAGGTGGCTAAAGCAAAACAGCATTTAAGCCATGAGCTTCGAATGTCTGTTCATATGCGTCCAAAGTGACAAATTTTTTAAGACACTAAAGTGTCCTGAAAGTTATCTCAATTGATTTCTTTCATGAAACAAACAAAGGTACCAAGTTACCATTCTTCTGACTACAAAGGTCGAAGACATTTTATAAGATTTCAAAAGATCTTTAAATGACAGAGGGGCTCCAAACCCCCAAAAAATTGTACTCCGAAGTTTTTTCTTTGCGCATAACCATCTTTGAATACAGTTCGAAGTTGCTTATACCCAAAGAGGGGCTAGTAATTATGGAGACAATTTTAAATCGGCATTCATTATTGAAATAAATGTATTTACAGATTACATTATGAAAAATTGGTATCTATACCAAGAAGGAATCGGAGACCTCTTCGGTCCCGAGAGCTAGGGGTGGAACGACTAGTTCCAACATCGGAAGTTCTAAGAACTTTACGTTTAACTCTCTTCCTCCCCTTCGAAGCTCTAAAATCCTTCTGTTCTTGTTGAAGCTCGGCCCAAGTTCGAAGCCGCTCGGGGCTTCTCTCCCAGCTTCTAAGATCTTCAGATCTTTTATTTTGGGCTTCACCTTCGTCTTCGGACCAATTAGTGTCTTCAGAAGACGAGGTGTTTGCGTCAATCTCTTTATCTTCCTCTTTAATATAAGACAATATGTCTTTGATTACTTCGGGCGCAATAACGCCGGAGTCATCTCGAGGGATAAGGAATCGAGGACGTTTATAACTCTTTAGAAGTTTGAAGGTGTTCCACAGTGAGCGAAGTTCGCTGTTAAGCTCTAACACTTCGATATCTTCCATAAGAGGCAAAGCCTAAAAATATGACAAACAAGACTTTCATTGATAAATATTTACAAGCATCAGCTTTACATAATCAAAAATCCTAAATAATCCTAAACCTGCGGGTTCGGAGGAGGCTGACTGCTCGAAGCTTGACTCCGAACTTGCTTTTGGCGTTGGCCTTCATCAATCCAAGCCTTGATCACAGATCGACCTTCGGCTCTCCACGAAGTTTGGAAGGCTCGCCAAGCAGTAGCCACGCCTTCGGAAGGGGTCAGAAGTCTTGCGTCGTCGAAGATGATGGAGCCCTCTGCGCTCGGAGTAATTACTCGGCCCAAATCCTCATAGTAACGAAGTAATCCAAGGGCAGACACTTGTCCGGAGAGTTCTCCATAACGCATGCCTGTCGTCTTCATTTGCTTCGCTGCTCCTTGGATCCTCTTTAACCGGCGCAGCAGAGTCACATTGTCATCCGAAGGTAGTGATCCAGTAGTACCGAAGTACTCCAAGACACCTAACATCTGTTCGATGACCTCCGAAGCCACCTTCTCAGACTTAAGCCTTTCCTCAATAAGCACATCTTTGGTCGAAGTCGTTTCAGCTAAAACTCCGGAGATTCTAGCGTTCTCCGTAGTCAAAGCATTCTTTTGAGTCCGGAGTTGGCCAGCCTCTTCTTGTAGCCTTACAAGTTCGGACCCCTTCGCAGCATCCTCCGTCCGCAGTCTTTCAATCTCCGCTCGAAGCACAATTCTTTCTGCTTCGAGCTCTTTCTTCGCAGCCTCCAAGCTTTGCCTAGCCCTTCGCTCTGCTAGTATTACATTGTCCATTTGAGCTACTCGACCTTCGGAGAAGTTAAAATTTCTTTGAAGAGTTTCGTTCTCTTCCCGAAGTTGAGCAATTTCGTTTTCGCTCGATAAAGCCGCAGCGCGGGCTAAGACTGCTTGCTAAGAAAAAAGAAAAAAACTGGAATAAGAAATTATTCATATATAATTCATTATTTGGTTCGAAGATGCTTTATACCTGATAAGCTGCTCTTTCCACAGCAATATTAAGCTCTGAACCCTTCGCTCTGCTTAAAAGGGCTACCAGTTCTGTTTCCCCGACTTTGCGACTGGCTTCACCCAAAGGTTTAACCAAAGTCCCAAGTCCGGTTTTCTCCTCCAAAAATGGAGTTATGAGAGGAAGCATTACTGAAGCCTTCTGATCAGCTCTGCTTAGTGAAGGTCCGGAGAGTTCTTCTGATGCCCTTGGAACTTCTGAAGATGGCCCCCCTCAGTCGATTCACTTTCATCTGTTGACTCAGATGAAGTCGATCCTTGAGCAGGGAGAGGCTCTATGTGTCTTTTTCCTCTTCCAGGCCCCGGTAGAGTAACCTCCGGTTGTGGCTCCGAAGTTGTCGAAGGTCTTTGAATTGTATCTTCGAGGAATACTTCGACAACAGGAGGCTCTGAAAAAACAAAAATATTACACATTGTATAATTTTGCAAAAATTGATAAGAATTATGCAAAATTTACCTTCGACATTCTCTGGAATATCGAGCACCGGACTGATCGGAGGATCAAAAGTGTAGTCCTCATCCGAATCAGCCGTTAAATCTTGGACTGCAGGAGCATCGTCCTGGGGAGTCCTTGTTACTTCTTCGGGAATCGAAGCCATAGTGACTTCGACCCCACCTTCGTTCACAGGAACTCCGTCCTGAGTTGTATCTTCTTGAACTACCGAAGTCATTGGTTGATCAGCATTATCTCCAGACTCCGGTACGTTCGCAGGTACTTCGGCCTCATCTACATCCATAGGGGCTTCGATTTGCTCTTCCTGGGTATCCGGAGCTCTTACTTCTTCGATGTTGGCTTGAGGCTCCGGAATACCTGCAGTATCTTCAATGTGAGTACTTCGTTGAGCTGCATCTTCATCAATTAATTTTACTAATAAAATACCTTCATCCTCTTTAGAACCAGAAAGTGAGGTTCTTGAGCTTGAAGGAGCAGGATCCGAAGGTGCGAGATTCTTTGGCTTCCGAGCCACCTTCTTCACCGGAGTCTTTGCTGAACTTGAAGCTCCGGCTTCAGCTACTCTTTTCTTGGGGCCTTTCTCCTGAGGCACCCAATCCATCACGTTCAGCTACTAAACAAAAAGGATTTGGCACGTTTTTCTAGAAAGAACAAATGATTAATCTAATCCTAATCGCGTAGCTACAGTACTCACATCGATTTGCATCCGTGGAAGTTTCCGCTCGGTGCTGCTGCGTGTATCATGCCGTGCGGCACTTGATCTCCACGTCAACGTGGCCTTCAAGGAGCTGAGCCTTGCAGCAAGTTGTCTAGACGGCTGACAACGCTAGGCGCAGGCCCTAGCTGCGCTGTAGCCCTGCTGCTGCCGCGCTAGCTCCCTCAAGCACGAAGTCCATACCTATGCCATGGCGTGAGAAACCTTGGAAGCGTAGGCTGCTCCCGCTGCAAAGCACTCGGTGCAAATTGCCGAGGCTGCGACGGCAATTTCCAAAAAAACCGAAGGAACAACGGCGGCGGCGGAAGAATGAAGAACACCAAGGAAAAAGTGACCCAATTTCTGGAATCAATAAAGTGTATTGTAAAAAGGGTGCCCTAACCCTAGGATATTGGGGCCTATTTATAGGCAGCCCATAAAATGGAGAAATGCAGAAATACCCCTAGGGTTTTTTACAGACGCTAAATAAAAATGGAAAAGACCGAAATGCCCTTAGGATTTTTTACAGACTCGACTGATAGAGTGTGGGCCTAAAGGCAAAAAAGTAAAAACCTAAATAAAGGTAACTTGTCCTGATGCGGAGCTTTCGTAGCAGCTACGGCTTCGCTCCAGGACGGTCCGATCCAAGATCAGCGGTCGTCAGTTTTGCGCCGAAACTGACAAAGCGTCCACCATCTTCGCACCGGGTACCCGGATTGGGCCGGCCCGATTTCGCGGCTCCCTCAGCCCGGCAATCACTCCCCGCCCGTGTACCTGAGTCAATCCCGGTCAACAGTCCAGTGGATCCTCTGCTGCTCCTAGCCCATGTACCCGGATTGGGCCAGCCCGACTTCGCGGCCCCTCTGCCCGACAGTCGCTCGCTGCCCGTGTACCTGAGTCACACGCGGCCCATACGCAGCAGGTCTTCTCTCTCTTTTCAGTCCTCTTTGACTATCGTTGACAATGACTCATCACATCTGGAGCCATGAGGCCCACGCTATTCAGCATGGCTCCTCAATCTCCCCCTTGATGAGTGCATTGTCAACACTTCTCTATTCAGCTTTCCAGTACCTGCAAGCAACTGTGGAAACACGAAAACAAAAACACAATAAAACAAAGAAGAAGAAAATAAAGTAAAAGTTTAACCCTAATGACCAAAAACCGAACAGAAGCAAGATACGGTCATTATGGTTAACCAAAGGTAAAAGCTCAAAACGAGTGCAGTCTCAGAAACATCAACAAGGATATCAAAAGAGTAAGGACAAACGGGACTAAAACTCCCCCTGAAACAAATCCCAGAGAAAGCCAAAACTCCCCCTTAAACTCTTATACCAAAAAACTTCTCCCCCTTGTTGACAAGTGAACTCATCAAGCACTCTAAAAAGACACGGACTCCCCCTGAAATGCAACTCCCCCTCAAAATATGCAATGAATGCAACTGGGGTGCAAGTGGAGTGCAGAAAGCATGCTTCTCAGATATGATTGACTGCAATTACAACATCTAACAAGTATAGCAAAAGACATATTGTCTAAGACACATGGCATGATCAGTGCAACAGATGATATCTAAAGAAAGTCATTAGCACGCATTTTTCAGTTTTTGCAAACAAAAGCATCACCACATTTTCCAGTTAACCAGCAAGGTAAAACATGAGATGCAGAAGCTAACTGATATCTACCAAGATAAGCATTGTCCAAAACAAGGTGCTTCAGCAAACTTGTTATCTTTTAAATGTTCAGGCTTTTTCATTTTCCTTTTTCATTTTTGCCAAGGGTTATTTGCATGTCAAACCTTATGCTAACCGACCAAGTCAAACCTAGGCCAGAACTGGACCATCAGAAGCTTAAGACATTGGTCTTGGCATACACTACACTGTCCTAGTTCATACCAAAGTGCTATGGTAAGCAGTCCAGAACAATGCAATGCGACAAAGCAAACCCACTTGGATCTTTTCAACTCAAGCATAAAAAGGCATGGAATTTTCATTCATTTTTGATTTTTTATCATTTTTATAGCATATTTTCCATGTTAAAGCATAAAGATGTCCAAGTTGCATATCTGCATCTATGTGAGGAACTAGCTACAAGGTATGTAACAGATAGCAAAAAGCACTCAGCCTACACATGCTAGTTACCAGAAGCAATGGTGATCATTTTTCAAGTTTAAAGTGTAAAAGCCATGCATATGACAGATATCAGACATATCAAATGAACTGAAACAAAGCATGATCATCGACAAGTAAGCAAAAGCATGTACCAGCTAGAATAAGTAAAGCAGTTCAATCATATAACAGAAGCTGGCTCAAAAGTGTGATATGTGAATATGTCTGGTATGAACACACACAAAAAGACTCAAGAAAAGAGTAAAGAAGAAATAAAAGAACAGACTCAAAATATCCTAAAAAGGATACACAACACCCAAATCCCCTCGTAAACGCTCAAAAGTAGACTGATCTAGGGGTTTGGTGAAAATGTCAGCCAACTGATGATGGGTATCAACATGAACAAGGTCAATGACACCTTTCTCATATTGATCCCGCAAAAAGTGAAAACGCACATCAATGTGTTTGGTTTTTGAATGGAGACATGGGTTTTTCCCTACACTAATAGCACTGGTGCTGTCGCAAAACAAAGGAACTCTGGTAGGAAAGAACAACCCAAAATCTCTCAAAGTGGAAATCATCCAAACCAACTGTGAGCAGCAGCTAGCAGCAGCTACATACTCAGCCTCTGTGGTCGAAAGAGCAACTCCAGATTGCTTTCGAGAAGACCAAGAGACAAGAGAAGAACCAAGAAACTGGCAAGTACCGGAAGTCGACTTGCGATCCAACCGGCACCCACCGAAGTCAGCATCCGAAAAGCCAGATAAATCAAGAGATGATGATGCTGAATAGTAAAGACCAAGATCAGGCGCATAGGTAAGATACCTGAAGATACGCTTGACAGCTTGCCGATGAGACGCGCGTGGTGAAGACTGGAAGCGCGCGCACAGTCCTACGGCGAACTGTATGTCTGGCCTCGTCGCCGTCAAGTACAGCAGCGAACCGATCATCCCTCGAAACTCCCTCTCATTGACCTTGACGCCGCTCTCGTCCTTGTCCAGGCCCCCAGATGTACCCATTGGGGTCATCTGAGGCTTCAGCTCTCCACCAAAGTCGAATTTCTTCAACATGTCCCGAGTGTACTTACCCTGGTGGATGAAGGTGCCGTCCTTGGTCTGCTTGATCTGGAGCCCTAGAAAGTACTTGAGTTCACCCATGAGGCTCATCTCAAACTCGTTGTGCATCTGCTCAGAAAACTTGGACACAAGATCGTTAGTAGTACCGCCAAAAATAATATCATCCACGTAAATCTGAGCGACTAAAAAATCTGAAGCATCCCTGAGCAAGAAGAGAGTCTTATCCACAGAACCCATCACAAAGCCCTTCCCCAACAAAAACTGCTTTAACCGGTCATACCAAGCCCTGGGGGCTTGCTTTAACCCGTATAAAGCTTTCTGCAAATTAAAAACATGTCGAGGAAACTTGGGGTTTTCAAAACCGGGGGGCTGCCTAACATAAACCTCCTCCTCTATGTACCCGTTCAGAAAAGCACTCTTGACGTCCATTTGAAAAAGCTTAACACCCTTCGAAGCGGCAAAAACTAAAAGAATGCGAATGGACTCAAGACGGGCAACAGGGGCGAAGGTTTCTTCAAAATCAATACCTTCCTTCTGGCAGAAACCCTGGGCAACTAGTCGAGCTTTGTTGCGCACCACAACCCCATCTTCACCTTGCTTGTTCTTGAACACCCACTTGGTGCCTATGGGGTTGCATCCGGGTGGCAACTCAACCAATGTCCATACCCGATTGCGGACAAAATTCTCAAGCTCTTCTTGCATGGCATTAATCCAGTTCGAGTCAGAAAGAGCATGAGAAATGTCTCTGGGCTCAAAAGATGCAACAAAAGCAGATTCAGCAAACACAGCAAGAGAGTCAACAGACGAACGCAAAGTTCTCGAAGACACATCACCGATGATGAGCTCTGAGGGGTGATTACGCTGAACTGCTCGGGATCCCTGGTGATCTGAAGTCACCTCACCGGAGTCAGCAGCTGGCACCTCTGGACTCGACTGAGGGGGCTCGATCGAAGTGGAAGAAGTGATCAGAGGTCCGCCCTCATCCTCAGTCGAAGTCTCAGAAGGTGTGGGCTCTGCAGGAGGTGCAGAAGGCCCACCCTCATCAGCAGCTGGAGTATCCTCATCTTCCTCGAAGATGGACTCTCCGAGCTCACCATCACCAGAAAGCTCAAAAGAAGGAGTTAAAGAAGGCAAGGACTCATCAAAAGAAACCTCGCATGTCTCGACAAGCTGCTGGGAGTCGAGGTTCCAAACACGGAAGCCTCGAGAATGCAAAGCATAACCAAGAAAAACTCCATCCCAGCAACGAGACTCAAATTTGTCCAAATGCCCTCCCTTCTTGAGCACAAAGCACTTGCAGCCAAACGCTCGCAAGTGGCTCACCTTGGGCTGTCTACCAAACCGCAACTCATATGAGGTCTTACCTAGGTAAGCTCTAAGAAAAATGCGGTTGGCCAGATAGCAAGCCGTGTTCATGGCTTCAGCCCAAAAGCGCCTAGGAGTCCTGTGCTCATCGAGCATCGTCCTGGCCATCTCGACTAGCGTGCGGTTCTTTCGTTCCACAACGCCATTCTGTGGGGGAGTGTAAGGAGCAGAAAACTGATGGTCAAGACCCTGATCACTACAAAAGCTGACGAACTGAGAGTTCTTGAACTCAGAGCCGTTGTCGGAGCGAATTGCTCGCATCCGACCATTGTTCTCATTCTTCAGCTTCAAAATCAGGTCATGAACAAAATGAAAAGTTTCATCCTTAGACTCCAAAAAGAAAACCCACGAGAATCGAGAAAAGTCATCAACAATCACAAGTGCGTACCACTTCCCACCGACTGAGCGTACCCGAGCTGGACCGACAGTGTCCATGTGTAATAGCTCGCCCGGATACGAAGTCATCACCTGAGTCACAGGTGAGTGAGAAGCGGCAACAATTTTCCCGTGACGACAGGGATGGCAAACTAGATCCTTCTCCATCTTAAGCTTGGGCAATCCTCGGATGAGGTCCATAGAGCTCAACCTGACTAGCAGGTCAAAACTCAAATGGCCTAACCTCCTATGCCACTTCCAGAGCTCAGAAGAAGATCCAGCAATTAAAAAGCGAGAAGGGCCAAAAGAACTAGAGAAGTCAATCCGAAAAACTTTACCGAAAGGTAATATCTGGCAAATCAAAGACCCTCTAGAATCAAACACAGAAGAATTGCCCTTCTTAAAACGCACCTCCAAACCATCCTCAAGAAGTTGCGAAACAGAAATCAAATTGAAGTTCAAGTTTCCAACCAAAGCAACGTTCTTCAAAGAAAAATGGTCTGAAATGCGAATTGAGCCAATGCCACTTACTTTCCCTTGACCACTGTTCCCGAAGGTGATGTACTCTTTGGAGCTCGGGGGAGTGAGACTGGAGAACCATCTGCGATGTCCCGTCATGTGGCGAGAGCATCCTGAGTCCATAATCCAAACGTCCTCCAGTCCCTGATCCTGCACAATCAGTGGTTGTAAGTGGGAGCAAATGGTCCGGCACCGGGTTTAGCAAACGAGCTAAACCAGTGTCGAGCCATCTGCTCAAAAGACGGAAAGCAGAAATCATCAGAAAAGTTTGGACCAAAACGCGGCTCAAAGCGCGGTCCTCGGTTCTGCCTAAAACCTCGGCTACGAGGTCCAGGTCCGTAGCAAAAACGGCCTGGAGTTCTACCGGAACGAGCACCACCATCTGGAGCACGGGCATGAAAGCCGTCTCCCCTGCCACCACCTACACGACGCGGCCTGGCCTCCAGCCTCTCCCCGCGTCGAGGAACTCTCAGTCTACCACCCTGTTGGTAGAACTGCTCCTGACCGCCACGAGCACGCTCTGCTCTCTCAACCCGCTTCCTCCTGAAGCAAAACTCCGCAAGATGCCCGTCTCTCTGATAGTACTCACAATGATAGGTGGGCTTCTTGGAATGTGGTTGAGGCTTGGGGTTCTTGGGCTTAGTGGTGTTTGGTGTCGGCTTCTTGGGTTGAGAGGGTCCAGGAAGAGAGTCAAGAGAAGTGTGGAGGAGTTTGGGCTTTGGAACCCAGATGGGTTTCTTGGGTGGAGCTTTGGGTGGTTCATGGATCACTCCATCCTTGGGCTGACAAGCCTGGGAAGACTCAGTGGAATGGGTCTTGGGATATCTCTGCTCAGGAGTCATTTTACTCCACTCCACTGCCCGGCTAATGGCACTCTCAAAGTCAGCCTTGGTATAGGTGTAACCTACCCCAAACCCATCCTGCCTCTTGAACTGCTGGATCATCATGCCGAGCTGAGGCTCTCTGGCACTGATCCAACTCAGGATAGAACGGAGGTAAAAGTTCTCATTCTGAGAATCAGCTAGCTCCTCTCTCAAGGAAGCTAGTACCTCCACCTGAGACAAGCAGGTCTCACACTCACTATCTACCTGGACAGACTTCTCGGCTTTCAGCTTAATCAACTCAAGTCTAAGAGACAGACAGTTCTCACAGACAGTTGGTGGAATTGACAATGTCTCAAGCTCTAGCCTAGTCTGCGCCAGCTCAACTCTCATTCTCTCCAAATCACCCAGACACTCATCGCCCTTAGCTTTCAGCTCAGCTAAACTAGCAAGATGTGATGGGCAATCAGCACAGGGTAGGACGACGGTGGCTTGAGCATCTTTCAGCTCTAGCTGAGCGCTTTCAAGCTCAGAGGCCAAAGCGTCCCTCTCATCAACCCTTTCTGTGTACCTGGACTTCAGAGTCGACAGGTCACACAGAAGCACCTCACACTTTGGGCACTCACTGCTATCACCCAAGCAAGGGGAAGAAGATAGACTCTCAATTCTGCCGTTGGCCACGGCAAGCTCACTCTCTAACTCATCTATCCTCTTCTTAGCCCCTCTAAGCAGTTTTTCCCGATACTTTAACTCCTGACGATTGCTTTCAAGTAAATCAACGATTTCGCGTTCATAGGATGATACCTTTTCGTTGTCGTCGTCGTCGGAGTCATCGGAGGAGCTCTTCTCTTTCTTATCCCCAAGAGCCATTGAGCAGAAGCTCTTGCGGGATCTTCGGCGCTGATGTGAGCGGCTCTTCGGTCTGTCCCCGAAGGCCATGAAGCAAAGGCCTGCTGGATCATCCTTGTCCTTCCCTTTCCTGATGATGATCTCCTCATCGCTCGAGCTCGATGAAGAGGAAGAAGACGTGTACCGCTTGGAGTAGCTCTTCTCCATCTCAGCGAAGAAGGCCTTGTCGCGCTTCTTGTTCTCTCGCCGGTAGTCCTTCAGGGCCTTTCTGAAGAATCTGGTCTTTGGCTTGCCCTTGTTGAAGGAGGAACTGTCGTGCTTGCCGGAGTCGTGGAAGCCACCACCGATGCCCTTCTTGTGGCCATTGCGCTTGGGGCAGTCGGCGATGAAGTGTCCTGGATCACCACACTCAAAGCATCCGGTCTTTGTGCCGTGTCTTTTGAACATCCTCTTATCATAGACACGACGCACCCGGTTGTTAAAAAGACACAAATCATCATCTCCCAACGACTCAAGCTGATCCTCAGTGATAGACATCAAAGAGAACCCAACACAACTCACAGAAGAGGGATCAACAGAAGGTGTAGCAAGGGCCAGAGACTTTGATCCAGAGCCAGTGAGATTTGATCTCAACTGGGTATCAACCTCGGTGGCCTTCAGTTTGCTAAACAAATCAGAAATGGTCAAGGTATCATAAGAAGTGCTCTCAATGATAGAGGATACCTTGATCTCCCAGATCTTTGGGTCCAAGGTATGAACCTTGAGCGCCTGTTCATGATCTGAGACCAACTGAACACCCTCAGCCTTGTTGTCCCGAAGCTTGTTTATGATCGACTGAAAACGACCAAACAATGCTTCAACAGATTCACCCGGCTTTTGTGTGAAGTTCTCGTACTCACGCCGGTAGGTCTGATAGAGCCGAGCCTTGACCTGAGCTGTCCCCTCATGGTGTGCCTGGAGGGTAGCCCAGATCTCTCTCGCAGTGGAGAGATGGCTCACACGCTCAAACTCAGTGGGACCCAAACCAGAAAACAAGATGTTCACCGCTTTGCTATTGTTCACATGCTGGGCGATGATACCAGGAGAATCACGCTCAGCAACTGGCAATATGACAAACGTAGCGTGAACGCAAATATCCCAGATGTCTGAGCTTTGGCTCATGAGATAGGCTCGCATGCGAGTCTTCCAATAATTATAGCCATAAGCTTCCAAGGACGGGACCTTGCCAGGAGACGTCATGATCACTACTGGGGTTTAGAACCGGTTAAGGTATGGAAAAACCCTAACCAGGCTCTGATACCACTTGTAGGACCGAAAGTAGCGACCAGAGGGGGGGTGAATGGGCGCCTAAAAAATTCTTTCGAATCAATGGCCTGTTCCCAATACCCAACGCACCTCGACAAAGTTAGCAAGGAAAAGTAAACGGATCAACAAGACCTAAAATGATCTAGCCTAAAAAGGACCGGTGTCCTAAACGAAAAGACACCAACACAGTGCTTAAAGGCAGATTAACAGATTAATTAACTCATAGACATTTAATCAGACCAGCAAACATGAAGATGATAAACAGTGAAGTTCCAGCCGAAATAAAAACAGTGCACAGATTAAAACACCAGATTCAATATCATCTATTTAATCAAGACAGCAGATGAACCAACTGTCAGCACCAAGATTAAATCAACAGATGAAATACATTTATAATAAAAATACTTCTTAGCAGTATTTCATCACATGCAATAGGATGTTACGGGAAGTATTGAAATAGTACAAACCGTACGTGAAACATGGCAATACGTGAATATTTAATTAGCACGCAAATCGAGAAATGCACTTAGTACTAATCAAATAGCAAACCAGTACGGCATGTGCTAAGCAATAGCTCATCTTCATCAAACAGCGTACAAGCAGTTTTAATCCGGCCAGCTACTAAACAAAAAGGATTTGACACGTTTTTCTAGAAAGAACAAATGATTAATCTAATCCTAATCGCGTAGCTACAGTACTCACATCGATTTGCATCCGTGGAAGTTTCCGCTCGGTGCTGCTGCGTGTATCATGCCGTGCGGCACTTGATCTCCACGTCAACGTGGCCTTCAAGGAGCTGAGCCTTGCAGCAAGTTGTCTAGACGGCTGACAACGCTAGGCGCAGGCCCTAGCTGCGCTGTAGCCCTGCTGCTGCCGCGCTAGCTCCCTCAAGCACGAAGTCCATACCTATGCCATGGCGTGAGAAACCTTGGAAGCGTAGGCTGCTCCCGCTGCAAAGCACTCGGTGCACATTGCCGAGGCTGCGACGGCAATTTCCAAAAAAACCGAAGGAACAACGGCGGCGGCGGAAGAATGAAGAACACCAAGGAAAAAGTGACCCAATTTCTGGAATCAATAAAGTGTATTGTAAAAAGGGTGCCCTAACCCTAGGATATTGGGGCCTATTTATAGGCAGCCCATAAAATGGAGAAATGTAGAAATACCCCTAGGGTTTTTTACAGACGCTAAATAAAAATGGAAAAGACCGAAATGCCCTTAGGATTTTTTACAGACTCGACTGATAGACTGTGGGCCTAAAGGCAAAAAAGTAAAAACCTAAATAAAGGTAACTTGTCCTGATGCGGAGCTTTCGTAGCAGCTACGGCTTCGCTCCAGGACGGTCCGATCCAAGATCAGCGGTCGTCAGTTTTGCGCCGAAACTGACAAAGCGTCCACCATCTTCGCACCGGGTACCCGGATTGGGCCGGCCCGATTTCGCGGCTCCCTCAGCCCGGCAATCACTCGCCGCCCGTGTACCTGAGTCAATCTCGGTCAACAGTCTAGTGGATCCTCTGCTGCTCCTAGCCCATGTACCCGGATTGGGCCAGCCCGACTTCGCGGCCCCTCTGCCCGACAGTCGCTCGCTGCCCGTGTACCTGAGTCACACGCGGCCCATACGCAGCAGGTCTTCTCTCTCTTTTCAGTCCTCTTTGACTATCGTTGACAATGACTCATCACATCTGGAGCCATGAGGCCCACGCTATTCAGCATGGCTCCTCAGAGGGCAGCGATGGATCGGAGCGCCGGCGAGGGCTTGCTGGAGGGGAAACAAGGAAAAAACACTAGAAAGGGGTGGCGGCCTACGGTATTGCGAGATCTTGGGCTTAGGCGTCGTGGATGAGTGCGGCGAGGGTGGGGGGTCTTTTATAGGGGCTCGCCGGCGTTTAATTGGAAGGAAACCGGTGAAATCCCGAGGTCTTCGGCGAGCTTGCCGTACATGCGATTACCGGCCATCTATGGAGAAAACGCGTGGGAATAAGAGGGAAAGAGATCACCGATGAGAGGGGAAGGTGATCCGGCGCTCGGTTTAGCGAATCTGGCCGGTCGGCGGTGGATTAGGAAAGGTGGGTCACTGGAGTTGGAAAGGGATCCCCCCTTCCATCGGAGAAGACGACCCCGATAGGTGGCCCCCACCTATCGGTGGGCTAACGCGAAGGGGCATGACAGTGACACGCGGGCCATGCTTGGCAGCGACCAAGCGAGGAGAGCGGGAGGCTGCCATGCGGGCCTGGCAGGGGTGTGGCGCGCGGGAGAGAGAGAGGGCGCCATCATGCGGGCCCAGGATGTAAGCGGCTGAGAGCACGCGAGAGAGGGGCTGACGGGTGGGACCGAACGGGAGTGGCGCGCGGGAGGGAGAGGGCGAGCGGCGCTGACAGGGCGGGCCATGATGGCAGCGACCGAAGGTGGCTGACAACTGGGTCCAGGCGGTGTGTGGTAGCGGGGAGGAGAGAGGAAGCGCCGACATGTGGGTCCCATGCGTCGGTGGCTCAGGCGGTGGGCTGGGCTGGGCTAAGGCAGAAAGGAGGGAGGGGGCCCACTAACAATTTAAATCCTTTTTCGATTTATATTAATTCCAGAAATTCATATATTCTTGTAAAGCTTGAAATACTGTTTCTAAAATTTTGTAAAAATTCTCAAAAATATTTCTTGGCCTCTAGACTTCACCATAAATTTTTCAGCTTTAGATTTGAAATATTTCTTCCTGATTTGCTTTAATTGAGTTCATTTAGCCTTTTCTTTAATTAGATAAATCATTTTATTCTAGAAAATTCATTTTCCTCATTTTTATTTTATTTTAATTCTGGGCTGTTACATGGACGAGCTGACTTTCTTCCTGGGTTTGCAAATCAAGCAAAGCACACAAGGAACATTTGTCCATCGAACAAAATACACTAAAGACCTACTTAAACGCTTTGACATGTCTGATGCTAAACCTCTTGCTACCCCGATGGATACTTCTGTTGCACTTGATCCAGATGAAGACGGAGAAGAAGTGGACCAGAAGGAGTATCACAGTATGATCGGCTCCCTCCTTTACTTGACAGCTACGAGGCTGGATATACACTTTGTTGTGTGTCTGTGCGCTCGTTATCAGGCTTCTCCCAAGGCTTCACATCGTCAAGCTCATTCTAAGGTACCTCAAGCACACTCTTGAATTTGGTATTCTACATCATCTTCATTATGCTTGAGAGGTTTTTCTGACGCTGACTTTGCTGCATGCCGTATTGATCGTAAGAGTACTTATGGGACGTGTCAATTTTTGGGTTCATCTCTTATGTGTTGGTCTTCACGCAAATAGTCTAGCGTTGCACAGTCTACAGCCGAGGCTGAATATGTAGCTGCCACTAGCTGTTGCACACAAATCTTGTGGATGATTTCTACTTTGCGAGACTTTGGGTTGGATTTTTCACGTGTTCCATTATTTTGTGATAATACAAGTGCAATCAGTTTAGCAAACAACCCAGTACAGCATTCTAGGACCAAACACATTGATGCGCGTTATCACTTTTTAAGAGATCACAATGGAAAAGGACATATTGAATTGCGTTTTGTCGATACTCGGAATCAGCTTGCAGATATTTTCACCAAGCCTCTCGATGCTTCTCGTTTTGCATTTTTGAGGGTAGAGCTTGGTATTTGTCATCCTTATGGCATCATGCTAGGGGGAGTTGTGTACTTTTGCATATGCTTCTGAAATATGATTAATTGCTTTCACATGTACATGCTTCTGTGTGCATTTTACATTTCTGTCTTATATTCTTATTTGATAATGCTTATAATGAACTCATCTATCTATATTTCTTGAGAATAGCTTTTCCTTGTGACAATTTGAAAACGATCACTACTGAGTCTGGAAACTAGCATGAATAGGCTAGGGTGCTTTAGCTATTCATTACTTACTTGATAGTTTTGTCCTTTTCACTTGGCTGCCCATACTCAACTTGATTTTGTTATGCTCAAAAATTAAAAAAAAGGAAAATTTGAAACATGAAAAATGAAAATGATGAAAATGAAACAAAAAATACTAAAGTTGTGATAAATTTGAAAAGATCTAGGTGGGTTTGTGTAGTCGCACTACTTTGTTCTAGACTGCTTACCATTGCACTTGTCTTTGAACTAGAACATTGAAGTGTATACCATGATCAATGCCTTAAGCTTCCGATGGTTTTTCCTAGGCTTGGCTTGATCGGTTAGCAAAAGGTTGACTTGCAAATAACCCCTAGCATTAGAAAAGGGATAAAAAGTTTAATTTTCTCGCATATCAAGTTTGCTACAGCTCCATGCACTACAAGAAAATAGTAAATTTTCGTCGGCGATTTCAACTTTCGTCGGCTTTTGGAAAAGACGACGGAAGTTAATTCACTTCCGTCGGCCTACAAGACCCGACGAAAGTTAATTTAACTTCCATCGGCTTTTGACTGTGGCCGACGGAAGTTAAAAGGCTTCCACCCCTGCCCGGGATAAAAGCCGTAACTTCTGTCGGCCAATATTAAAGCCGACGGAAGTTAAAATTAACTTTTGTCGGCTTTAGATGTGGCTGATGGAAGTTACGTTTCCATCAGTGCGCCTTCTTTTTCCCAGCGCGCGCCCTCTTTTTCCCAGCCCGCGCCTTCTTTTAACCCTAGGTTTTTCCGCTTCCCGTCGCCACTTCTGCTCTTCCCCGCCGCCACCTCCGCGCTACCCGGTCGCCGCCACCTCCTCGCGCCTCCCCGACCACCGCCACCTCTGATCTCCTCCTCCTCCCACTCCGATCGCTCTCGCCCTAGGATCCCCACTACCTCGGATCGCCACCGCCGCCACTGCCCGGGCGCAGAGCCATAGAAGCCATGGAGCCCCATGTGGCAGGCGGAGGAGAAGGAGGAGAGGGCGGCCGCCGCCTCTAGGCCACCTCCGTGCGCCTCTCGTCGCGGCTCATCGCATCGGCGTCGTCGTCGCCTTGCCCCGCCCGTGTGTGGAGGAGGTAAGGGGTGGCCCTCCCACACAGAGGGTTTTACCGTGGGGACATCGCCGGCGAGCACCTCCCTTGCGAGCTCCTCATCTTCCTCGACCTCCACTCCAGATCACGTGGCGGAGACGCTAAGCGCGAGGAGAAGGTGAGTTAGTATTCGCCCTTCATTGTTGTTTGTTACTTTTTCGCAATCTCCTTCTACATTGCCCTTGTTGCGTGCAGATTTGACTAGTAGTGGTAGCTAAACACATAAACATTTGGGTTCATAAGCTTTAATGCTTTTATGGACAAAGCTCATTGGAGGAATGTGCACTGGCATATGCCCATTCAAATGATTCTTTGATATTATTAACTAATATAAACTTTTGGGTCAATTACTAGAAACAATACATATGAATTTGAAGGATATATTCCTATGTGCTATGTGAAGCCAACACCATGTTTATGCAGATGGTGGAATTAAGCAAAAATATCAGGGAGCTGAAGTCTATTCTTTATGGCAATGGTGAATCAGAACCTGTGACTGAGGCTTGTGTGCAATTGACCCAAGAATTCTTTAGAGAGAACACTCTACGGTTGTTAATTATCTGTCTTCCAAAGTTGAACTTAGAGGTTGGTAACTTGACTTTGTTTTTGTTGGACTATGAGAATACATATGCTTTGCTTATTGATGTTGTTGTCTAATTTATTTGACGTATACATCTCTACTTTGTTTTATTGCAGACCAGGAAAGATGCAACTCAAGTTGTTGCAAACTTGCAAAGACAACAAGTCTCCTCGAAAATAGTTGCGTATGAGTACCTAGAATTGAATAAAGATCTTTTGGACACCTTAATTTCTGGGTGAGTTTAATATGCAAGTAAACAATTAAAACATTATTTTATTTCCTTTTAAGAAATAATTGGGACATTGTTTTATTGGGACTAACAAATGCTCGATATTTCTCACTCTACGTACCCTAACAGTTTCTCTGATGAACACACTGGAGGTTCAAATGTCATCCATTTTATCATGCTCACTGGACTTTATGAATTGCATGTAGCTATTTAGCAAAATGATGTTAGCTATTTTATCAGATTTCAGTTCATGTGTGTTCACTGAACTATTTTTTTTAAAAGGAAAAAGTAACTTCCGTCGGCCACACATTAGCCGACGGAAGTTATTTTTTTCATTTTTTCTGTTTTCTGTTAACTTCCATCGGCCGTACATTAGCCAACGGAAGTTAAGTGTGTTTTTGCTGACGTGGCAAAATACCCAGCTAACTCCCGTCGGCCATGTGGAGCCGACGGAAGTTAGCTAACTTCCATTGGCGGCCGACGGAAGTTAGATAACTTCCGTCGAACCGCTTCCATCGACCAAATGCCGATGGAAGTTAGCGTTTTGCCGACGGAAGTTAGCTTCTTCCGTTGAGAAATGGCTAACTTCCATTGGCTTTGGCGGACGGAAGTTTGCCGGATTGTTGTAGTGTTGTAGTGGGATGTGCTTTTCGAGTCTGTTTTTGACTAGCTTTTGTATCTCTTACATTGCCATGTCTAGTATGCTAGTCTGGGTAGTGATGCTTTTATTTTCTTAAACCTCAAAATGTTTGCTCATACCGATATTTAGATTATGTACATTCAAGCTTGTCATACAGTTAGCTAGGACAGTTTGTGAGGCACAAGAAGTGGTTGTACTGTAATTGAACTTAAGCATATTCTGGAAGCATTGCATGTACACTTTACTCTCTCAACTTATGAGGCTATCTTGATGTTTGCATTGCCAAAGGGGGAGAGTTCAAGAATTTTTGTTGTTTTTGTTGATCTTTAAGCTTTTGAGGTAGTTTTTGCTCTATCATCCATTCTTGTCAAGTGACATGTTTCTTATTTTTGATCTCTTTAGAGCTTTCATTGTCACTTGTTTGCTGAATGATTGCTTTAACCTACTTTTGATCTTGAGTTGTCAATGCACTCATCAAGGGGGATATTGAGGAACATAGTGAGGTTTGTCACTATGGTTCATGGTTATGATGAGTGATTGACAGGGTGTTTGTCATGAGTCTGTGTCTGGATGTCTGGATATGCATGTGTCTGTGTTTGTCTCGTGTGTGCAGGCTTGAGTTACTCATCAACTGTTGATGGCAAGGGATCAGGGTTAGACGGGGAGTCTAATGCTAGATGGTCGAGGGTGTCAGTCGAAGTCAAGAGTGGAGTCAGATGTACGCATGGAGATCGAGCAGGACGTGAGTTGAACATTGATCAAGACGAAGCGTCGATCAAGTCAGTGAAAGGGAAGCCAGTTCATGTTACAATGTGGCTCGAGGGATCGAGAGTGGGAGAGACTTGCTGGCAGTCGAGTTCACGTACTTATGACAGTCGTCAACGATCAGGAGAGGCTTTGTCGATTTTGTTGAAAACCATCGAATCACTAAATATTTTAAATACAATAAATAGGAGTTTAGTTTTAGTTTCAGAATTTCAATTTTATAGTGTAAACTTTTGGTATATTTTTAGAATTGTCATATTCTGAAAATATATTGAAAGGGTGAGCCAAGTTGTATTTTTCTTTAGTCAAATAGGGGTAATTTTCAGGATACTCTATTCTGAAATTGCCAAGGGGTCTTTTGTAAAAGTGGCTTCTAGAATGTGCCTACTTAAGGAGTCTTATCCCTAGATTTGGCTGTAGCAAATGTGGGGATCTTCAATCAATTCAGAACAAAAAATTCCAATCGAAAATCTCTTGTCAACTACAATTTCTGTTCCTGTAGCGCATCATGAGAGGTAACTACATTCCTTTATCGGCTACAGTACTTTCACTCCTAGAGCGCGTCATCTGAAGATTGTGTCTGGGCGATTCTAGTTGCTCTGAGTTCATCTTTTTGCGGCTCGATTCTTCCTCTTAGTTTGCTTGATGGATCATCCGATTACATGAAGATGATTTCTGTGATAAACTGAATGCATTCTTGATGAGCTACAGACAAGAATCTTTTGCTACATCACTTTGGTAACCTGAGAAAGAAAGGTTTAGATAATTTTCAGAGGTACTCCTTTCTCCTGGATGTATTTGTTTAACTTTTCCCTTCATCCAGCATTTTACTGAGTATATCATCATGTGGACTATGTTGTGGATTGCTGAATGTTTTTCAGAATGATTAAACTTCCTGAAAAGAAATCTTTGTATGCCATACTTTGCTATTGATGTTTCATACCTATTGCAGATTGAGTTCTGAAAATTGTTGACAAATCTTTCTTTCATTGGTTTTGATTCCTATTGTCTGGCTGAATTGTATGAGGTTGAACTTGTTTCTTCTCTAAACTTCATTTGATGTTCTCATTATAAAAGTTGTTGGTCAGCATATTTCTAATTGAAAATTGGTGAAATATTCAGAACCTGATAATTTTCAGTTGTTATGTTCTGAATGTAATCAGTCTTATCTGCTTGCTACAGGAATATCACAGATCCTTCTTGTTCTATTTTGAGACTGAGTTAGATGAAATTATTGCTTCTGCTGGATTTAATTTGTTGAGATTCATTGATGTTGTTACAAAATTGAGTATTGATCAGTGAGTTGATGTACTGTGTTTACACAGATTCAGTTGTGACAAATCAGTACAGTATTTCATTTGCCTACTGAAATCCTTATTGAACTTTTTTCAGCTTTGGTCAGGAAGTAATTCTGTTTAGTTTGGCAATCCAAGCTGATACCTCATTTGTTTCTCTGTAGAAATAAGTGGTGTTTTTTCAGAGGGGAACATACAGTCTTACATGTGAGTGTTTTGAAGATTTGCATCAATCTATTTCTGAAACTCTGAATTTGGCAGTTATTTGTGTTGGGTTTATTGAATTGGATTTCTGTTTCTAAACTTCAGTTTACTGAAATTCAGTTACATCATCTAGCTCAATCTATGCTATGTATATCTAATGAATTGCTAGTAACTGTAGTTTAGTTTGTTTGAGAGTAAAGGGTGTTCTCTGTTTCTGTGACAGTGTGATGAATTGCTGTGGAACTCTGGTTCAGTGTAAATAGTAGATTGTATTCAACTTTGCAGAATTTACTGATCATCTGGTTTAGGTGTGCTCTAGTGAATTCTTGCAATGTGATGTGTGTCTTGAAAAATGAAAACAGTGCTGGAAAGTGATTTACTGAAATCTTTGTCTACATGTCATTGCCTATTATTTCAGAGTGAGTTTATCTAGTTTTCTGAAAAAATTGATATTGCATAGTATGATCAAAGTAGTGATACTTTCTACAAAGTATTTTTGAGCTTTATCAGGTTCAGTGATTGAGTCTGTTTTACTGATTGGAATAATCAGAATTGAAGTTAAAGTGAAAACATGAATCTGTGATCAGTTTTGAATCTGTGATCTGTGATTTCAACTAAAATACATCAGTAACTTTCTGATTTGTTGATAGTGATTTGTGAGTTATCCAGATTTGTATTTTACTATTCTGAATCTATATCTATTGAAAAGAAGCAATCAGTTCTCTGATTTTGAATCTGAAAAGTAGTTTATTTGACATTTGCTTCAAAATGGATTGAATACCGAGTCTAGCATGTTGTTAATCAAAGTTGCACAATTCTGATTTTTTAGATATCTTAGAGTTTCAGTCACTGATATAACTCTGTCGTTCATTCAGTCATCGATCTACACATTGTAGTTCAACATATCAATTGTCGACATAGTGAGTCGACACTTCAAACTCCGAACAAGACTGAACTCTAAATTTGAAAAGAGTTTCTTGTTGTGATTCATTCTATTTTGGTTTAGATCTAAATCTGAATTTTTAGAGGAGCATTGGGTGATTTGAATAGGCCATCTGATTCACGAGAATTTGTCGAGGCGCCTATTCACCCATCTCTATTAGCCATTTGATCCAACAAAATGCTTCCCTCTTGCGTTCGAAGGAGTCGCTCTGCGTTGGTTCTAGTCTTTGAAACCAGGATCAATTAAATCTTGGGAGCAGTTGAGAAATAAGTTTGTAAATAACTTCTAAGGGACCTTCGTGCCCCCCATGTCCATCGGTAGTCTTTTTCAGGTGAAGCAGCAGCCTGGAGAAACTTTACGGTAATTTTTTAAGCGCTTCGTTGATGCGGCGCGCGAAGGAGTTACAAATACAGGCCTCCTCGACAAACTTCACCGAAAGCATATATCTTCAATAGCAGAACTGATGGCCTATTTTGAAGAATATGCTAGGTATGAAGAAGGATGGCTTCGAAGAAATACTACTTCGCTTCCATCAACTTTCCTTCAAGAAGTCAAGGTTGAAACAAAGTCCCCAAGTTCATCACAAGTCTCCCTCTTCGAGAATAACCACAATAATAGACGAAGAGGGCGAAAGCATCCTCACTCCGAAGTCTAGAACATTGCTCCCTCTTCATTGAAATTCCCCTTGCCCCAAGAATGCACAAGCTTCGGGAAGCAAGGTCAGCGGCTAGAGGCCGCCAGGGAAGCCGGATGGCAAAGGCCAAGCCTTCTTCTGCTGTGGCCACTGCGAGAACTGAAGCCATGCTACCGATGCATGTAAATCTATACTAGTCTTGAGAAGCGAGTACCTTGAGAGGACTTTGGGTCGAGGCATAACTGACCGAACCCCTCACGAGGCACGTCTAGAGCCGGTACAAACCACCAGACGTGTAGACAGCTTCGATGCCCCAAGACAGCCTTCGGTGGGTAGTGTTATGCCACCTCCGAAGCAAGAAGATACACAAGACCGCGGCAAAAGAGTAGTTCTTCCCATATCCGGAGGAGGAAACTTGGGAAGCATGTAAAAAAGGCAAAGGAAGGAATATGTTCGCGAAGTTGGGCATATTGGGACCTCTTCGTCGACTGCTGAAATGCCCGGATGGTCCCATGTGCCTATATCTTTCTCTTCAGCTGATGCAGCGGGTATAAAATTTCCTCACTGCTGATATTGCAGGAACGGAAGTCTGAAGAGTAATGGTTGATGGCCGAAGCTCCGCATATATTATCTTTGTTCAGGCCTTTGACTAGCTTTGCATTCCGCGAAAACATCTCCTGCCAGCAACTCGAACGCTTCAAGGCTTCGCAGGACCTCCTCTCGATGCCCTCGGCCAAATAGGCCACGAGGTTGCTGTAGGACCAAAAGTAGCGACCAAAGGGGGGTGAATGGGCGCCTAAAAAATTCTTTCGAATCAATGGCCTTTTCCCAACACCCAACGCACCTCAAAGATATCTAGCCGAAACAAAAACGAATCACAGGTGCTAAAAAATAATCTAGCCTAAAAATGACTAGTGTCCTAATCGAAAAGACACCAACACAGTGCTTGAAGGCAGATCAATAGATCAATCAACTCACATGCATTTAATCAGAAAAAATAAAAGTAGGTGATAAACTGTGATCACAAATAGTTCAACTGATGTGAAAATATCACAAGGATCAAAACTAGAGATAATCAAGCACTTCATTCAATTACTGGTATTTAATCATTATAAGCCACAATCATCACAAGCAGTTTATCCGGTGATACAAAAATGAGCAAGTGCAATGCAATCTAAATAGAAAACTATTCACAAATTTTTCCAAGATAATCAGTGCGATGAATCACAGGAAATTAACATGTATTCTAATCAGCCGCAATAACAATAGGAACGATGAATACTGTAGCCTAAAAACCAGATTACTTGCTCAAAAATGATTTAGCAAAATCAACATGTAATACTAATCTGGACAGCAACTTAAACACATGATTTAGGACGTTTTCCTAGGCAAGAACAGGAATCATACCGAGTTATAACACCTTGCTACAGTGATGATGTGTCTCAAGTCGCGTGCGTGCCCTGCTGCTCCTCGTGGTTGCTGCTGCGTTAATCCGTTTCTTCCTCCGCCTGGATACCAACGCCTCTCGCGCTTCTGTGCGTAGCTGCTGCCACAAGTTCTGCTAGCCTTGGCTATGCATGTGTAGCTGCTGTGCGTAGAGCCTAGTCGTTAGCTGCTGCGCATAGCGCTAGCTACCGGCGTAGGTACTAGTTGCCGGCTGCTGCTACGCGAATGGGTATTGGCCGGAGAAAAGCAATGCCGGGGAGATGCGATTGTGGTGGCGTTGAGGAGAAATACCGGTGGCGGAAAAATGAGGAACTCAGAGGAAAACTGACCCACAATTTCTGAAATTGGTAAAGTGTTTATCAAAATGGGTAGACCTAACCCTAGGTATTAGGGCCTTTTTATTGGCAACCCAATAAATGGGAAAAATCAAATATACCCCTAGGGTTTTTACAGACGTTGAAATAAAAATGGAAAAGAACAAAATGCCCTTAGGGTTTTTTATGGACTCGACTGATAGATTCTGGTCCTAAAGACAAAATAGTAAAATCCTAAATAAAGATAACTTGTCCTGATGCGGAGCATTCGTAGCAGCTAGGGCTTTGCCTTAGAACGGCCAGATCTGAGATCAGCGGTCATCAGTTTTGCGCCGAAACTAACAAAGCGTCCACCGTCTTCGCACCTGGTACCCGAATTAGGCCGGCCTGATTCCGCAGCTCCCTCAGCCCAGCAATCGCTCGTCGCCCGTGTACCTCAGTCAATCCCGGTGAACAGACTAGTGGATCCTCTCCTTCTCCTAGCCCAAGTACTCGGATTGGGCCAGCTAGACTTCGCGGCTCCTCTGCCGGACAGTCGCTCGTTGCTCGTGTACCTGAGTCACATGCGGCCCAGACTCAGCAGGTCTTCTCTTCTCTTTATGTCCATGAGCCCCATGCTCTTCAACATGGCTCCTCAATCTCCTCCTTGATGAGTGCATTGTCAACACTTCTCTTCATCAGCACTTTATAACATGCAAACACATGTGGAAACACGAAAACAAAAACACAAGAAGACAGAAAGAAGAAAATAAAACAAAAGTTTAACCCTAATGACCAAAAGCCAAACAGAAGCAAGAAAAACGGTCATTATGGTTAACCAAAAATAAAGACTCAAACAAGTGCAATCTCAGAATTATCAACAAGGATATCCAAAGACTAAAGGCAAAAGAGACTAAAACTCCCCCTGAAACAAATTCCCAGAGAAAGCCAAAACTCCCCCTAAACTCTTTTAAAAGATCGAGTAACCCAAAATTTCTCCCCCTCGTTGACAATTGGACTCATCAAGCGAGACCAAACGCACTCTAAAGAGACATAGACTCAAACTCCCCCTAAAATGCAGTTCCCCCTCAAAATATGCAATGAATGCAACTGGGGTGCAGGTGGAGTGTAAAAAGCATACTTCTCAGATATGATTGACTGCAATTACAACATCTAGTAGGTATAGAAAAAGACATATTGTCTAAGACACATGGCATGATCAGTGCAGCAGATGATATCTAAAGAAAGTCATTAGCACACATTTTCATTTTTTTGCAAACAAAAGCATCACCACATTTTCTAGTCGACAAGCAAGGTAAAGCATGAGATGCAAAAGCTAACAGATATCTACTAGGATAAGCATTGTCCAGACCAAACTGCTTCATCAAACTTGTTATCTTTTAAAATTTTAGGCTTTTTCTTTTCCTTTTTTATTTTTGCTATGGGTTATTTGCATGTCAACCTTATGCTAACCGATCAAGTCAAGCCTAGACCAGAACTGGACCATCAGAAGCTTAAGACATTGGTCTTGGCATACATTACACTGTCCAAGTTCATAACAAAGTGTTATGGTAAGCAGTCCAGAACAATGCAATGCGACAAAGCAAACCCACCTGGATCTTTTCAAATTAAGAATAAAAAGGCATGGATTTTCATTTTTCTGATTTTTATCATTTTTATAGCACATTTTCCATGTTAAAGCATATAGATGTCCAAGTTGCATATCTTCATCTGAGTGAGGAACTAGCTACCACGCATGTAAAAGATAGCAAAAGCATTCAGCCTACACATGCTATTTACCGGAAGCAATGGTGATCATTTTTAAATTTTAAAGCATAAAAGCCATGCATATGACAGATATTAGACATATCATGTGAACTGAAGCAAAGCATGATCATTGACAGGTATTCAAAAGCATGTACCAGCTAGAATAAGTAAAGCAGATCAATCATATAACAGAAGCAGGCTCAAAGTGTGATATGTGAATATGCATGATATGAACACACACAAAAAGATTCGAGAAAAGAGTAAAGAAGAAAGAAAACTGACTCAAGGTATCCTAAAAAGGATACACAACTCCCAAATCCCATCGCAAATGCTCAAAAGTAGACTGATCTATGGGTTTGGTGAAAATGTCAGCCAACTGATGATGGGTATCAACATGAACAAGGTCAATGACACCTTTCTCATATTGATTCCTCAGAAAGAAAGCACACATCAATATGTTTGGTTTTTGAATGAAGACATTGGTTTTTCCCTACACTAATCGCGCTGGTGCTATCACAAAATCAAGGAACTCTGGCAGGAAAGAACAACCCAAAGTCCCACAATGTGGAAATCATCCAAACCAAGTGTGAGCAGCAGCTAGCAGCAGCTACATACTCAGCCTCTGTGGTGGAAAGTGCAACTCCAGATTTCTTTCGAGAAGACCAAGAAACAAGCGAAGAACCAAGAAATTGGCAAGTACCAGAAGTCGACTTGCGATCTAGCTGGCACCCACCAAAGTGAGCATCGGAAAAGCCAGATAAATCAAGAGACGATGATGCTGAATAATAAAGGCCTAGATCATGCGCATAGGTAAGGTACCTAAAAATGCGCTTGACAGCTTGCCGATGAGACGCGCGTGGTCAAGACTGCAAGCGCGCGCACAGTCCCACGACAAATTGAATATCTGGCCTCGTCGCCGTCAAGTACAGCAGCGATCCGATAATCCCTCGATACTCTCTCTCATTGACCTTGACGCCGCTCTCGTCTTTGTCTAGGCCCCCAGATGTACCCATTGGGGTCATCTGAGGCTTCAGCTCTCCATCAAAGTCAAATTTCTTCAACATGTCCCGTGTGTACTTAATCTGGTGGATGAAGATGTCGTCCTTGGTATGCTTGATCTAGAGTCCAAGGAAATACTTGAGCTCACCCATGAGGCTCATCTCAAACTCGTTGTGCATCTGCTAAGAAAATGAAGGGTAAGATCTGGCAAACCAAAGATCCTCTAGAATCAACAACAGAAGACATGTCCTTCTTAAATCAAACCTCCAAACCATCCTTCCCTTGACCATTGTTCTCAAAAGTGATGTACTCCTTGGAGCTCGGGGGAGTGAGGCTGGAGAACCATCTGCGATGTCCCATCATGTGGAGAGAGCATCCTGAATCCATGATCCACACATCCTCCAGTCCTCGATCCTGCACAATCAGTGGTGTAAGTGGGAGCAAATGGTCCGGCACCAGGTTTAGCAAAATAGCTAAACCAGTGTCGAGCCATCTGCTCAAAAGAAGGAAAGCAGAAACAATCATAAAAGTCCGGACCAAAACGCGGCTCAAGGCGCGGTTCTCGATTCTGCCTAAAGTCTCAGCCACGAGGTCCAAAGTCGTATCCAGCATGACTTGGAGCTCTGCCAGAGCGAAAAACCACCCTCTAGAGCATGGGCATGAAAGCCATCTCCTCTACCACCGCCTACACGACACGGCTTGGCCTCTAGCCTCTCCCCGCATCGAGGGACTCTTAGTCTACCACCCTGCTGGTAGAATTGCTCCTGCCCACCACGAGCTCTCTGTGCTCACTCAACCAGCTTCTTCCTGAAGCAAAACTCCTCAAGATGCTCGTCTCTCTGTCAGTACTCACAGTGATAGGTAGGCTTCTTAGGATGTGGTTGAGGCTTGGGATTCTTGGGCTTGGTAGTGTTGGGTGTAGACTCTTTGGTGTGAGAGGGTCCAGGTAGAGAGTCAAGAGAAGTGTGAAATTGTTTAGGCTTTGGGATCCAGATGGGATTCTTGGGTGGAGCTTTAGGTTGTTCTTGGCACACTCCATCCTTGGGCTGACTAGGCTGGAAAGACCCAGTGGAGTGAGTCTTGGGATATCTTAACTATATAAAAAGGACGACTTACTCGTCCGTCCGCCTCGGCCGCGCGCCCCCTCCCCGGTCCGCCCCCTCCCCGCGCATCGCGCGCAGCGCGCCCACGCGCCCCTCCCCGGTCCACCAGCGCCTCTCCCCGGTCCGCCTCGACCGCGCACCCCCCCTCCCCGGTCCGCCCCCTCCCCGCGCATCGCGCGCAGCGCGCCCACGCGCCCCTCCCCGGTCCACCAGCGCCTCTCCCCGGTCCGCCTCGACCGCGCACCCCCCTCCCCGGTCCGCCTCGACCACGCGCCCCCCTCCCCTGGCAGTGCAACTGCCTGGACCAAGTCCGAGCGCAGCGCAACTGCCTGGACCAGGACAGGGCACCGTACTAAAAAACCCAGACCCCCCCCGCTCGACCTCACTGATCTCTCCCCTCTGCTCCCTCCCTCTGCTCAGACCCTAACCTAATGTCGCTTATCTCTCGCCGCCGCTCGCTCGCGCCGCTTCACCGACGCTCGACGCCGCTCGCCCGCTCCGCCGTCGGGTCGTCGCGCCGCCGCTCACCAGGGCCGGATCCGCCTTCGGGTAAGAGAAGAGAGGAAGTCAGTGCATATGAACAAACAGAAAAAAAAACCGAAGGGAAAAAACCGAACCCTAACCCTAACCCTAAACTAATAGTGGGCCCGGGGTCTCACCTTGGCTCTCGGGTCGTCGCGCCGCCGCTCGCCGGTGGCCGGGAGCCCTTCGCCGCTCGCCGGAAGCCGGGACCGCGCCGCCGACAGCGAACCCTCTCGGGTCGCACGGCTTTGACCGCCGCGGGCTAGCTCGACGGAGCCCCGCTCACCCTCGGGTGAGCGCGGTGCTCCGGCGAGCTAGCCGGCGCCGGCCGACCGCCGGTGGCCGCCACCGCGCGCCGCTCCGCCGCCACGCGCCCGCCGGCGCGCGCCACCGCGCCGCTACTCTCGCTCTCGCTCTCGGGCCGGGGGAGTGCGAAATGAAGCTAGGGTTTCCAACCCGGTGCGCGGCGCCTTTTATACGGGCGAGAATGGCGGCTGGCCGTCGGATCAAATCCGACGGCCAGGATTAACAGGCCTGCTTTGAGCCCAGGCGGGAGGGAGATTTCCTGGCCCAGGCCCAGGTTGCGGCGCGCGCGCGCGCCGAATTCCTGGCCTGGGCCCAGGAAGGCTTCGGCCTGCGCACTGTTGTTTTGGGCCAGGTTCTGCACTGTGTGGGCTGAAAATCATTTCTTTATTTTCCAGAATTAAAAATTGATTTACTGTTTTATTTATCCTCTTCAAAATAAGAAAAATGCCCAAAAAATAGATAAAATTAAGATTGATCCAATTATTAATTTTGTAAATTTCATCACATTCAGTAGTATTATTCTGAATTTTATGAGAATTTTTAGAGCTTTTCTATGATGTTTCCTGATTTTCATAATACCAACTTCTTATTTAAATTAGAGAGTGAAATTTTTGAAGTCATTAAAAATTCAGAATAATTGTACTGATTTTTATGCTGATGATATAAATTTAGTCCAATGATTATTTTTTTATTGAATTCATTTTGTATTTTCCATAATTAAAATGATTACTGAATTCATTTTGTTATTCCTGTAAAATAAAATGATTACTGAATTCAGCCAAAAAATGATATAAATTTAGTCCAATGACTATTTTTTTATTGAATTCATTTTGTATTTTCCATAATTAAAATGATTACTGAATTCATTTTGTTATTCTTGTAAAATAAAATGATTACTGAATTCAGCCAAAAAATGATATATATTTAGTCCAATGACTCTTTTTTTATTGAATTCATATTGTATTTTCCATAATTAAAATGATTACTGAATTCATTTTGTTATTCCTGTAAAATAAAATGATTACTGAATTCAGCCAAAAATTTGATATAATTTTAGTCCAATGACTATTTTTTTACTGAATTCATTTTGTATTTTCCATAATTAAAATGATTACTGAATTCAGCCAAAAATGATATACATTTAGTCCAATGACTCTTATTATTGAATTCATTTTGTATTTTCCATAATTAAAATGATTACTGAATTCATTTGTTATTCCTGTAAAATAAAATGATTACTGAACTATTTTTATTTCTTCAGATTCAAGACGATTTCTCATCTAAAGAGTATTCACATCTAAAGACGGTTTGAACCTGATTTATCTCTAGCTTATCTCCTTATGAGATGTTTATTTCCTATGAGTAATAATACCATCATTTCCTATACCGTAGTATTTAGGCACATCTGTTTATTTCTAATGTAACGTTCCATTAGAAATTATGTTGGTTGTCTGTGATCTTGGGTCTATTTGGCGTCTCATTGTTATAAGTAATAATTTGTACATTGTAGTTAATATTTTATTCAGATAACTGTGGGCTGAAAAAACTGCCTTAGAGGGGATAGGAGCAAGACATGCAATTTATAGATATCATTATGGGCCATGAATCTGATATAGGATGTGCATTGTTCAAACCTGATTTATCTCTAGCTTATCTGCTTATGAGATGTTCATTTCCTATGAGTAATAATACCATCAGTACAAACTTAATTATCATGACATTCTCCAATTATTACATGGGAAACACAAAACATATATTGAATAAAAACATCAGCCAATAAAAACCAACTGTTCTTAATTTTTTTCCGCATTTCCATGATTTTTTTATATTTTTCTATACATTTCTTAATTGCGTTTCTGTATTTTTTGAATTTTGGCATTTTTCGATGAATTATCCTGTTTATTCTTTAATATTTCCCCCTTTTTATTCTGTAAAGATTTTCCCCTATTTTCATTCTTACATGTGTTTCTATTCTATTTGTCAAATAATGTGTTTATATCTGATTTGTCAAATAATGTGTTTATATCTGATTTGTCAAATGATTCCGCTAGATAAAACATTATAATATAGTTGAATTTCTTAGATATATTAAATGGCTGGCATGCGAAAGAGAACTTACGCCGACCGTCCAACTCGTAATGCGGTGGTACCTAGGTGAGCCTATATTAGTAAAACCAACTTTCCTGCAACGATGAAAGATGTTCTAAATTTCATTTTTTTGTTAAGGTTTATGAAATTTGACGAGATAGAGTTCGAGCACTTAAACTATGCATGGAGTGCCGTCGCCAGAGTAGAAGTTAAGTTTCTCCCTGATGAATATGGAGAAAAATAACGATTTATTTTAATGGATATTACCGTAAGTTGCACACAAGTTGGCCTAAATTTTACATAGTAGTGAACATGTGAACTATTCTAAACCCTAATATTATACGTAGGGTGCTAAAATAGAAGTCATTGCATGGGAGCGGGAGGAAGTTCATAGGTTTAACATTCTCCTAAATCAAGGACAATGTTATACTATTCATTGTCTATATTTTCAACCTAATCTTGAAGAGGCATTGTACTATCGGAGCATTGCCCATGCCTATAAGGTTCTCTTCGAAGAAATACAACAGTTGAGCCATACATTCTTCCAATCCAATTCCCTCCCTATCCAAAATATCTATTGACGTTTCATGACGCGTGGATTCGTCCTAATAAAACGTTTGTGGGTACGTACGTAAATTGAATCGGCGATGCATAGTTTCAAAAAAATAGTTGTCTTACTTATAGTATGATATGATTATTTGGACAGACATAGCTGGAGTTGTTGTCTATTGGGGGAAATTGGAACGACTTGGAGGTCTATATAGGGAGATAACACTGATGGACACTAGGTAATTCATAAGTTAGATACAACCACTTATATCGTTATAAACAATCATATTGTTTTTGCAAATCGAAAGCTAATGAGAATTTGATCTTTTTTAGCTTGAACATGATGGTTGTTGGAATTTGGGGTGACTCCCTCACTGATCACATCTCTGAATGGACAGAAGCTCATCGTAACAACCACATTGTTTTAGGAACCATGCTTCGACTTCACAAGAAGCATAGTAATTTAGTCCTAACCCATTTTATCATTAATAAAGATATAGTGATGAATTACGCTAATATTTGTTCTACTTGGCGATAGGATGTTTAGAGACTTCAGAACACACTACAGTCAAGTTTAATCCGATTTATCCATCCACACTACCTTTGCAAAGTAAGTAGTTCCAACAATACAAACACAAGCTAAGAATAATGGCAATACATCACATAATATTATAGATATTGTTAATTATTTTTCTTTGAAATATAAATGCAGACTTACGGCAACGTCTGAGTTCAGGAACTATGGATCTAAGCTTTGTGAATCGGTTCATGGAAGCTAGATGGAGATATTTTGCAACGATTTATGGATCTGACTGTCCATAGTGTTACAGTCTTGTGTGTATTGTGGTGTGCGTTGTTTATGTACTTCCTCATATTCGGATGTTTTGTGTTTATTTCTATTGGGTACACCCTTTGAAGTTATTTGAATGTAATATTGGTTTTTGTGTTCATTTCGTTTAATCTATTGTGTACTCCCTTTGAAGTTATTTGAATTTGGTATTTGGTTTTGTGATCATTCGTTGAATCTATTGTGTATTCCCTTTGAAGTTATTTCAATGTAATATTTGTATTGGAATACATGTCTCAAATTGAAATACGCTTATTTACAAAATGAAAACATCATTCACTGTAATACTCTCATTCCTAACCTTGAAGAATATTTTCTTTCCTCTAACACAATCTCCAGATCCAATCTTGATTAATAATCATCCAATGCCCTATTTAAATAACAAATTTGTAATCCTAACCCTCAAAATAACCCTTTAATCCAAAACAAGTATTCTAAATCACTCTTTGGTACCAAGAAAAATAAATTAAAAACTCAAACACTTATCTGAATTAAAATCATGTTCCATCTATAATGTTTCCACTCAATTATCGTTTGTTTAGTGGTTAACCAATTATGCAATCAACAGGTCGCTCGACGCCGCGATAACAAAGCTATCAACCATGTCAGAAAATATACCGAGGAGAGAGGGGAAAGAAGGTTATTATATTTTATGCGCCTAATTTATCATGTTTATTTGTCTATTCAAATATTTGTGCTACAACATTACACTAAAATTATTGTCTGAAAATGTGTACTCATTTTAAATTTTTAGTTATCGATGGTCGTCATAGACAAAAGAGAAATCGTTGTAACATTTTGCCTCACGGCCCTTCTGGAATTTGTATTCGACAACCATCACAGACTCCATCGGAAAGTTCATCGGACGGTGAAAATGTGTCATATCGACAACCGTCCTCATTTGTTGTTCCTACACAAAGTACCCTTACATCAGCGGGATTATTTCAAGGACAAACCTCTAATGGTATAAACTATTGCAATGTGGGTTGTGCAATTACTAATAGCAAAAATTATGTCTCATGTGATTACATAAACTTTGTGCAGGTGCAAATTCTGCTATATTAGCAACTCCAACTATCGACTCACAAGAGCAACAAGCAATTCCATCTGTTCAACAAACCCAACTTGACCGATCGATAGATCGTGCTGAGATAAGGCGTGCTCGTGAAAGAGCACGCTATGCAAGCTTGACATCAGAGCAACGAAACAAAAGACGTGCACGTGATAAAGCTCGATATGCAAGTATGACAGATGAACAGAGGCAAGCGAGGCGAGAGAACCAACGATATTCAGCAAGTATGACAGATGAGCAAAGGCAGGTTATGCGGGAAAAACGTAACCAACAAAACCGAGCAAGAAGAAGAACTCTTGGTCCAAACTGTGTCGTTCGTAATACACCACATGGCTCTGAGATAGGATCTAACAACCTTAATACAACTGACGTTGTCTACCAGAACCTACCTGTTAGCGCCCACATTTTAAAGACTCAGCCAGACTGTCGTCATTGTGGTGCGAAGAGGTTTGAATATGAGCCGCCAGGATTTTGTTGTATGAATGGCAAGGTCAAACTTCAAATACCTGCGCCACCTGAGGAGCTTCGACGGTTGTACACAAGTGAAGACATTCAATCACAACATTTTATAGAGAATATTAGATATTTTAACAGTCATTTCTCCTTCACCACAATGTACTGTGATTATGACAAGAACCTCGCAAGTGCAAGGGATGGATTTTACACATTTAAAGCGCATGGGCAAATGTACCATAACATACATTCTTTTGGGAATGGAGACAATGAACCAAGCCACTTGCAGTTGTACTTCTATGATGATGATCCTAGCTTATCACATCGTTTCCGTCGTGCTCGAGATGAGATATATAGAGAAAGGGACATATCTATTATTAGATGTTTGGTACATATTTTGAGAGATAATCCCTACTCTGAAACATTCAGAAGCCTAGGACAGGTTGAAGACGTTGATGAATATCGTATTGTGCTAAATATGGATTATAAGCTAGACCAGAGAACTTATAACAGACCGTTAACATCAGAGGTTGCTGCTGTGTGGGTTGAGGGGAATGATATTAATAAACATTTTGATCGTAGCATCACCTTGTTTGGCAATAACAACAACTACTATTCAATTAGACCGAGTGATGGGTGCTACGACCCTTTGTCATACCCCCTATTTTTTCCAAGAGCAGAGCTCGGTTGGCATTCTGATATACCAAGACAAGGTATTGACATTAGTCAAATAAATACAACCCGACAAAGAAATGCTGACAACTCAGGTTAGCTAAGTGACTCATATTCATGTTATTACGATACTATTAATCCATACGCTAATCACCTAATTGATTTCTCTTTTCTTTGTAGATACTACCAGCAAGTTTTTTGTTTCGATGCGTGAATATTATTGCTATAAATTCCAGATGCGTACTGGAATCTTCAACACGGTCTTGTATGGGAGACGTCTATTCCAGCAGTTTGTAGTTGATACCTACATAAAAATTGAAACGTCTCGCCTGAATTACTTCTTATACAATCAGAAGAAGATTCGTGCGGATCTTTACCAGGGCTTGATGGATAGTGTATCTGTTGGAGAACATAGAGCCAGCAGATTGGGAAAAAGATGGGTCCTACCTGCATCGTTTATCGGTGGCGGGAGGGATATGAGACGAAGATATATGGATGCTATGGCCTTAGTGCAGAAGTATGGAAAACCCGACATATTTATCACAATGACTTGTAATCCTAATTGGGAAGAGATAAGTAGGGACCTTGCACCTGGCCAAACACCACAAGATCGTCCTGATCTTGTTGTGCGTGTATTTAAAGCCAAGCTAGAGGATCTCAAATTCCAGCTATTTCGTAAACATATCCTAGGAATCATTGCAGCACAAGTCCATGTTATCGAGTTCCAAAAAAGGGGTCTACCACATGCACATTTCCTCCTTATCATGGAGTCAACATACAAATTGAGTTGTCCCGATGAGTATGATAATGTTATATCAGCAGAACTTCCAGATAAGGATAAATACCCGGAGCTATATGAAATGGTAGTGAAACATATGATGCATGGCCCGTGTGGTCCACTAAATAGGAAGAGTCCATGCATGAAAAATGGTAGTTGCAAGTGCTATTATCCACGCCAGTTTAGTGACACAACTATCCAAGGCGAAGATTCTTACCCTATCTACAGGAGAAGGGATGACAAACAAAGGGTAAGAGTGAGAGGTCATGACTTAGACAACAGATGGGTTGTCCCATATAATCCCATGCTTCTAAGAAGGTATGACTGTCACATCAATGCAGAAGTTTGTTCGAGTATTAAGGCTGTTAAGTATCTCTACAAGTATATTTATAAGGGTCATGATAGGGCGTCTGTGTCCGTCAATGAAGCTGATGAAAACCGCGAGATCAATGAGATCAATGAATATAGGGATGCTAGGTGGGTAACACCACAGGAGGCATTGTGGAGAATATTTGGATTTGATCTTAGCGGGATTTCGCCACCAGTGCTACAGTTACAGCTCCACCTCCCAGGAATGCATCTTGTGTCCTATAGAGAGAATGCTGATGTACGTGAAGTTCTCGACCAACAGGGTGCCTCAAGAACCATGTTGACTGAGTATTTCAAGGCAAATCAAGAATTTACGTGGGCACGCACATTACTTTATAGGGATTTCCCACAATATGCAGTGTGGTTGCCTAGACGTAAGCTTTGGAAAATAAGAGAACGAAGCACGCAGGTTGGGAGGATCATCTCAGCACATCCAGCAGAGGGAGAAAGATACTACTTGAGGGTGCTATTAAACCATGTGGTTGGTGCTACTTCATTTGAGAATTTGAGGACATATGATGGTATTGTATACCCTACATTTCGAGAAAGCGCTGAGAAAAGAGGTATTATTGAGTCAGATAACAGCATTGATGAGTGCCTCTCTGAAGCTGAAGTATTTCATATGCCTTCGTCCCTCCGAAGGTTGTTTGCTACAATATTGGTATATTGTGAACCTAGCGATGTGCGTGGACTCTGGAACAAACACTTCGAAGCAATGTCTGATGACATCCGACGATCCCAGATGAATGCATATGCAGTTGAACAAATGGTGTTATTGGATATAAGAAAATTGCTTCAGTCAATGGGTAAAGAGATAACATCATTTCCTCTTCCAGAAATTGATGAATCATATGACGCCATGGCGGGTGAGGTGAGGGAGATTTGTGAAGAGTCCTCTATACAAGTGGATAATGAGCTACTAGCGAGCACATCCTCTCTTAATGCAGAACAGAGATATGCTTATGATGTTATACTATCATCCGTTGACAACAATAGTGGAGGTGTGTTTTTGTTGATGGTCCAGGAGGAACAGGAAAAACCTTTCTGTACAAAGCTTTATTAGCAAAAGTCCGTAGCGAGGGGAAGATAGCTATTGCTACTGCAACATCTGGTGTTGCTGCTTCCATCATGCCTAGAGGTAGAACGGCTCATTCAAGGTTCAAGATACCACTAAGCATACAAGACAATGGAGTGTGTAACTTCACCAAACAAAGTGGTACTGCGAAGCTTCTTCAAAAAGCTTCGCTTATATTATGGGATGAAGTCTCCATGACAAAAAGACAGGCAATTGAGGCGTTGGACAAGAGCATGAGGGATATAATGGAAAAGCCCAATCTACCATTTGGAGGCAAAACAATGGTTTTTGGAGGTGACTTCAGACAAGTTCTTCCAGTTATACGAAAGGGGAATAGGGCTCAAATTGTAAACGCAACATTGCGTAGATCTTACTTATGGGATAACATGCATCAGTTGAGACTTGTCCATAACATGAGAGCTCGATCAGATATATGGTTTTCAGACTACCTGCTACGGATTGGCAATGGCATTGAAGAGACCATCGATGATGACTATGTAAATTTACCCGACGAAATATGTGTACCCTACACTGGTGCAGAATCAGACATTGATAGTCTTATTGACATGGTATTTCCAATGTTAGGTGCAAACATGACTGATGCAGACTACATCACATCTCGAGCTATTTTGTCAACGAGGAATGAGAACGTTGATGCAATAAACATGAAGCTTATCGAACGTTTTCCTGGTGACGAGATAATTTATCACAGTCATGATCGAGCAGTCGATGATCCATGCAACCATTATCCGTCTGAGTTCCTGAATTCATTAACGCCAAATGGGTTACCTCCTCATATATTAAAACTCAAGGTTAATTGTCCTGTGATTTTGCTCAGAAATCTTGACCCGGCCAATGGTCTGTGTAATGGGACTAGGTTGATAGTCCGAGCATTTCAAAGAAATACTATCGATGCTGAAATTGTATTGGGACAACATGCTGGTGAGAGAGTCTTCCTTCCACGCATACCCTTGTGCCCCTCCGATGATGAGATGTTCCCCTTCAAGTTTAAGAGGAGTCAATTTCCTGTTAGGGTGAGTTTTGCAATGACAATTAATAAAGCACAGGGTCAAACAATACCGCATGTTGGAATATACCTCCCGAACCCGGGGTTCTCTCATGGACAACTATATGTAGCTCTGTCACGAGCAACTTCTCGTAGCAACATCAAAATACTCGCCGCTCCGGAGAAAAATAGGGGAATCAATTCAACAAGCACGTTAACAAAGAATATCGTCTACAAGGAAGTGCTCACTGAGTAGATAAAAGAAGATGTGCTCACTGTATAGTATATTGTACGATTTCATACCAGATTTGTAATTATAAATATGCAATGACACTTTATATAGAAAGCATACTTCTATGTATTGTTTTGAGGAATAATATATTACATTGTTTCTTATCGTCGCAATATTACTAAACAAATGTGTTCGGCAAATATATCATGTTCTAAATATATTGCTGTTAACATTATGCATCCGTTGCAACGCACGGGCCTCTCACTAGTCTCTATTCAAGAGTCATCTTACTCCATTCCACTGCTCGGCCAATGGCACTCTCCAAATCAGCCTTGGTGTAGGTGTAACCTACCCCAAACCCATCCTGCCTCTTGAACTACTGGATCATCATGCCGAGCTGTGGCTCTCTGGCACTCATCGAACTCAGGATCTGACGGAGGTAAAAGTTCTCATTCTAAGCATCAGCTAGCTCCACTCTCAAGGAAGCTAGTACCTCCACCTGAGACAAGCAGATCTCACACTCTCTATCGACTTGGACAAACTTCTCAGCTTTCAGCTTGATCAATTCCAATCTACGAGACAAGTAGTTCTCACAAACAGTGGGTGGAACTGATAGTGTCTCAAGATATAGCCTAATCTTCTCTAGTTCAGCTCTGACTCTCTCTAACTCGCCCAACTCCTCATCACTCTTGGCTCTCAGCTCAGCTAAACTAGCTAGATGGGATGGGCAGTCTACACAGGGCATGACGATAGTGGCATGAGCATCTTTTAGCTCCAGCTGAGCGCTCTCGAGCTTAGTGGCCAAAGCGTCTCTCTCATCAACCCTCTCTTTGTACCTAGACTTCAGAGTCGTTAGGTCGCATAGTAACACCTCACAGTTGGGGCACTCACTGCTACCACCCAAGCAAGGGGAAGAAGATAGACTTTCAATCGTGCCATTGGCCATGGCAAGCTCACTCTCAAGCTCATCTATCCTCTTCTTAGCCCCTCTAAGCAGTTTCTCCCGATACCTCAACTCTTGATGGTTCTATTCAAGTAAATCAATGACTTCTTGTTCATAAGAGGATACCTTTTCATCGTCTTCATCGTCGGAGTTGTCGGGGGAGCCCTTCTCTTCCTTATCCCCAAGAGCCATTGAGCAGAAGCTCTTGCGGGATCTTTGGCGGTGATGCGAGCGGCTCTTCGGCTTGTCCCCGAAGGCCATGAAGCAGAGGCCAGCCGGATCGTCCTTGTCCTTCCCCTTCCTGATCACGATCTCCTCATCACTTGAGATTGATGAAGAGGAGGAAGACGAAGATCGCTTGGAGTAGATTCTCTCCAGCTCGGCGAAGAAGGCCTTGTCTCGCTTCTTGTTCTCATGCCGGTAGTCCTTTAGGGCCTTTCGGAAGAATCTTGTCTTAGGCTTGCCCTTTGTGAAGGTGGAGCTGTCGTGTTGGCCAGAGTCGTAGGATCCACCACTGGCACCCTTCTTGTGACCATTCCGCTTGGGCAGTCGGCGATGAAATGACCTAGATCAACACACTCAAAGAATTCGGATTTGGTGCCGTGTCTTTTGAACATTCGCTTATCATAGACACGATGCACCCGGTTGTTAAACAGACACAGATCATCATCTCCTAGCGACTCAAGCTGGTCCTCAGTGATATACATCAAGAAGAACCCAGCACAACTCAAAGAAGAGGAGTTAGCAGAAGGTGTTGCAAGGGTCAGGGTTTTTGATCCAGAACCAATGAGATTTGATCTCAACTGGATATCAACCTCTGTGGCCTTGAGCTTGCTGAACAGCTCTGAATTAGTCAAGGTATCATAAGAGGTGCTCTCAATGACAGAGGATACCTTGATCTCCTAGATCGTAGGGTCCAAGGTATGAAGAACCTCGAGCGCCTGCTCGTGATCTGAAACCAGCTGAACTCCCTTGGCCTTGTTGGCCCGAAGCTTGTTGATGATCGATTGAAAATGACCAAACAAGGCTTCAACAGATTCACCCAGCTTCTGTGTGAAATTTTCATATTCACGCCGGTAGGTATGATAGAGCCGAGCCTTTACCTAGGGTGTCCCCTCATGGTGTGCCTGGAGGGTAGCCTAGATCTCTCTAGCAGTGCTGAGATGGCTCACACGCTCAAACTCAGTGGGACCTAAACCAAAAAACAAAATGTTCACCGCTTTGTTGTTGTTCTGATGCTGGGCGATTATCTTGGGGGATGTACGCTCAACAATAGGCAGTATGGTAAAAGTAGCATGAACACAAATGTCCCAAATGTCTGAGCTCTGGAATGCGAGTCTTCCAATAAGTGTAGCCAAAAGCTTCTAGGGACGGGACCTTTCCAGAAGAAGTCCTGATCACTACCTGGGGTTAGAACCGGTTAAGGTATGGAAAAACCCTAACCAAGCTTTGATACCACTTGTAGGACCGAAAGTAGCGACAGAGGGGGGTGAATGGGCGCCTAAAAAAATCTTTCGAATCAATGACCTTTTCCCAACACCCAACACACCTCAAAGATATCTAGCCAAAAATATAACTAATCACAGGTGCTAAAATATAATCTAGCCTAAAACGACCAGTGTCCTAATCGAAAAGACACCGACACAGTGCTTGAAGGCAGATCAGCAGATCAATCAACTCACATGCATTTAATCAGAAAAAATAAAAGTAGGTGATAAATTGTGATCACAGATAGTCCAACTGATGTGAAAATATCACACGGATCAAAACTAGAGATGATCAAGCACTTCATTCAATTTCTGGTATTTCATCATTATAGCCACAGTCATCACTTGCTCAAAACAAGATTACTTGCTCAAAAATGATTTAGCAAAATAAACATGTAATACTAATCTGGACAGCAACTTAAACACAAGATTTAGGATGTTTTCCTAGGCAAGAACAAAAATCATACCGAGTTAAAACACCTTGCTACAGTGATGATGCGTCTCGAGTCGTGTACGCGCCCCGCTGCTCCTTGTGGCTGCTACAGTGCTGATCCGTTTCTTCCTCCGCCTGGATACCAACGCCTCTCGCGCTTCCGTGTGTAGCTGCTGCCGCTAGGGGCTGCTAGCCTTGGCTATCTGCCCGTAGCTGCTGCGCGTAGAGCCTAGCCGCTAGCTGCTGTGCATAGCGCTAGCTGTCGGTGTAGGTACTAGGTGCCGACTGCTATTGCGTGAATGGGTATTGGCTGGAGAAAAGCAACGCCCGAGAGATGCGATTGCGGTGGCGGTGAGGAGAAATACCGGCGGCGGAAAAACGAGGAACTCAGAGGAAAAAGTGACCCACAATTTCTGAAATTCGTAAATGTTTATCAAAATTGGTAAACCTAACCGTAGGTATTGGGGCCTTTTTATAGGCAGCCCAATAAATGGGAAAAATCAAAAATACCCCTAGGGTTTTTACAGACGCTGAAATAAAAATGAAAAAGACCGAAATGCCCTTAGGGTTTTTTACGGACTCGACTAACAAACTATGGGCCTAAAGGAAAATAGTAAAAACCTAAATAAAGATAACTTGTCCTGATGCGGAGCTTTCATAGAAGCTACGGCTTCGTCTCAGAATGGTAAGATCCGAGATCAGCGGTCGTCAGTTTTGCACCGAAACCGACAAAGCGTCCACCGTCTTCTTACCGGGTACCCGGATTGGGCTGGCCCGATTCCATTGATCCCTCAGCCCAGCAATCGCTAGCCTCCCGTGTACCTGAGTCAATCCCGGTCAACAGACCAGTGTATCCTCTACTCCTCCTAGCCCATGTATTCAGATTGGGCCAGCCTGACTTCACGGCCCCTCTGCCCGACAGTCGCTCGCTGCCCGTGTACCTAAGTCACATGCGGCCCAGACTCAGTAGGTCTTCTCTTCTCTTTATGTCCTCTTTGACTTCCGTTGATAATCACTCATCACTTCTAGAGCCATGAGGCCCATGCTCTTCAACATGGCTCCTCAGTTGCCTTCGGAGAGGGGCTCCTAGCTAGAATGGAGGAGGAGATTTTCAACGTAGTTGATGCCCCTTATGATTATAATGTCATCTCCGGAAGAGGCATGTTAAATCAATTCAGAGCCATACCACATCATAATTATCTCTATCTCAAGGTGCCCACACAAGGAGTGCTCACAGTTTTCGGTGATCAAGCTGCAGCAAGAAGGGCAGAGTATGGCCATTGTCCACCTCTTGACCCTCAGCAGATAAATAAGGTGCAATACCATTCGGAGGATATTCCTGTGTCACGTGAACTCTCCAAGATGTCCACCCCTAGGCCAAGCCCCGAAGGAGAAATCATAAAAAATCATTGTAAAGGACAACAAAAATTATCCTATCCAATTTGGTAAGGCATTGCCTCCGGAAATTGCTACTTCGTTAGAAGTAGTTAGATAAAATTTAGATGTTTTTGTTTGGTCTAATGAAGACATTCCTGGTGTTGACCAAAGCATCATTGAGCACAACTTACTCGTCAACCCAAGAGTTCGACCTACTCGCCAGGGGCTCCGCAAATTTAGAAGGTGAAGAATTAAAGCATGCATGGCATGCGGAGCACCTTAAGCGATACTTCACATAAGGTCTCCTTGTAATCATTTTTAAACACTTTCTAAATGAATAAAGCTCATGGTTCGAGTAATGCATACTTCTCAAAATGATTTCTACTTCTAGTGGACGCACTAGGAGAACAGAGCTGATTGCAGAGGTAAGTATTATTCAATCGAACTAAATTTACGGACTTCGAGCCACCGACTCAAAGCATCCGTCAAGGTGGGAAAGTCACATAAAATGGATTCCAAGCCACCGGCTTGAAAGCATCGGTAAAAAGAGTCAAAAGAGACCAATTGCTATGGATTCCGAGCAATTAGCTTGAAAGCATCCGTAAAAAGAGTCCAAGGAGACCACATAAAGCGGATTCCAAGCCACCGGCTTGATACCATTCGTAAGAAGAGTCCAAAGAGACCAACTGATATGGACTTCGAGCAATTAGCTTGAAAACATCCGTGAAAAGAGTCCAAAGCGACTGTTATAATCAGATTCTAATACCTCCGAAAAAGAGTCTGGTGCAACCACATTTCAAAAGAGTACTAAGTTACCTTTTTTCGAACTCCGGAACATTAAGATCAAAGGCATTTTCGAGGTCCCTAAAGACCATCTATTCGTATTTTGGACTGAGAGTCCTTAGTTTTCCTTAACATATTAGGAGCTCCAAGCCACCAAAAATAAAATTATTGAAATTGTACTCCTAACTAACGTTGTGATCATTGTGCGTAACAACCTTCGATCGAAGTTCAAAGGTGCTTACCCTCAAAGAGGGGCTAGGAGATAATGAGAAAATTTTGAAGAAAACAAGTTTATATTATTCAACAGATTATATTACATTACGAAAAATTTGTGTCCAAGCCAAGGAGAAAGCGGAGACCCCTTCGATCTCTGGAGCCTGGAGTCTTCAAAACCTTATGCTTAACTCTTTTAACTTCCTTTGATGCCCGGAAATCCTTTTGTTCTTGCTGAAGCTCGGCCTAGGTCCGAAGTCGTTCGGGACTTCTCTCCTAGGTTCGAAGTCATTCAGGACATCTCTTCGCTTGCTCCTCACTAGTACACTCTTCTTCGGACCAATCAATCTCCTCCGAAGATGAAGATGCTATACTAACGACTTCTTTTTCCACCTCTTTAATATAAGTTAACACTTCCTTATATATATCGAGTATAACCTCTCTGTAGCTTCACCAGGGAATTGAAAATCGAGGATGCTTGTGAAGCTTTAAAGCTTCGAAGGTGGCCCTTTGTAGGCGGAGTTCTTCATTAACCTCTAATACTTCGAGCTCATCCAAAAAATATTGAGAAGCCTAAAAACATTTCCAAACAAGTCTTTTCATTCAAAGGAGAACAAAAGATAAGTTTTTTACAATAGGCGGAGCCCTAAAGGAAACTAAACCTTCGGTTCTAAAGGAGGTGTGCTGCTTGAAGGTTGTGGCCGCGCTTGTTTTTGCCAAAGACCTTCGTCGATCCACGCTTTTATAGATGACCAGTCTTCAGCTCTCTAGGATTACTAAAAAGCCTCCCAAGCTGCGACCACATCAAGGAGAAGCGGTTAGAAGTCGGTCGTCACCAAAGTTAACGGGGGCTGCTCTAGGCTCCGATGTATCAGATAATCCGATGTCCTCATAGTAACGAAGCACTCCGAGAGCAGCTACTTGGCCAGAGACCTCTTCATCTTTCACAGCAGGGATTCATTGGCAGTTGACGAAGGGGCACAAGAAGTGCCGAAGTATTCTAGGACACCCCGAAGGGCGTCCATGGTCTTAGAAGCCACACTCTCGCACTTTATCTTTTCTACAACCAAAGCCTTGTTTGACTTAGTCATCTCGTCCATCGAAGATGAGAATCTAGCTGTCTCCGTCATTAAAGCACTTTTTTGTCCGAGAAGTTTCTTGGCCTCCTCCGTCAAACTTAGCTGCTCCTCTCAAAGCTTGACTAGTTCATCTCCTGCAGCCGCCTGCTCTTCCCGCAGCTTTTCCACCTGATCCTGGAGCACAACTCTTTCAACTTCAAGTTCATCCTTCGCAGCCTCTATTCTAGTTCAAAGTTTGAGTCTCAGAGCTGACAAGGCTCCCTTGAAGGGTTGTCACCTTCTCTTTAAGTCGGTTGCATTCTCGCTCATTGGACATAGCTGCAACTCGAGCTAGAACTACTTGCCGCAAAGAAAGAAGAGCAATGTAAGTGAATTATGTACATGTGTTCAAACTAAAATTATTTTTGTAGATGCTTTGTACCTGGTAAGCCGCTCGCTCAAGAGCAGCGTCTAGCTCTGACCCTTCAGCTTCTCCAAGGATGGAGACCAAGTCAGTCTCCCCAACCTCGTGACTAGCCTGAGCCAAAGGCTCCAGCAAAGTCTGAAGTCCTGTCCACCACTCGAGGAAGGGAGCCAGGAGAGGGTGCCTTGACAAGGCATTCTGTTTGTCTTCATTAGGAGATGGATCAGAGCTTAGCGAAGCATCTTCGGAGGCCTCCGTAGACTGGCCTCCATCTGTAGATCCCAACGGAGTCCACCCTGGAATAGGAGCAGGCAAAGGCCAACATTTACCTTTACCTTTTACACGGCCCATCGCCTTCTTCGAGGCTATCTCCAAAGTCAGAGCCACCTGTTATACATTAGAGTTGACATCGAAGCTGCAGCAGGCTCCGGTGTAATCTCTGTAGCAGGAGCCACCTCCTTCGGAGCCAATACTATACGAAGCAAAGGTAAATGGTGTTGTTGGCACAACGGATTACACTAACAGGTTCTCTAAGTTTAAGAACTAACAAACGAAGTGTTTGTGAAAGCGGACTATCTCAATCATCTGAATTGGATAATAGCTTGAAGTAGTTTGAAGTTGTGTATTGAATATCTGAATATTCGATGCCCATTACAGGACGAGGAGGGGGTATTTATAGGTAAAAACACTAAGGAAAAGACCCTTTTACCCCGCTATTACATCCGCCATAGTGGAAACTATTCGGTACCCTGAATAGAGCAAATACGGTAAAATATGTTCGAAGGCAGTAGACATAGCAGACATCACATCCTTCTAGCTATTTTCCCCTGCAGAGGGGAAGCCTTCGGAGGGTATCTTCAGAACGGAGCCTGGACAAACCCTCTGGCTTTCGGACCCTTCTAGCTCAGAGTCAATCCTTAGATTTGGAGATTATGATTTGTCTTTGTCTTGTAATCTTGAAGGTCCTGGGGATGAAGTATTTCTCCCCAACAGTATCCCCTCGAATACGCCTCTCCGAATAACCTGTATAGCAAGGAGGGCATTATACGCAAGGTATTAAAACCATTCGAAGTGTATTCAGCGTCGGCAAAACTTCACAAGGAAACGGACCGTTCGGAATGTGAAGCATCGCAAGGAACTGTTAAATTTGACCTGTTATCCCTCAAGTAGCCGTTAGGCTATTTTGAGAAAGTAACGGACATAAATTTAACAGCGGGTTCACAACTTTTTACCTTCTGGGCAGAAGGGGTTATAAAAGGAGGACTCGAAGGCAAAGGGATTATAAAAGGAGGACTCGAACCGCATCGGTAACATTTACGGAGCTTCGGTTCTAAGCCTCCACACTTTCACCTTCAAACCTTTTCGAACGCTCTTGAGCAAGAAGCCAGTGGCGAGGACCAACACGACGGTGCCGACGACGATGGGAACCTTGGCGCAGAGGCAAGCCTGGGCTGCATTGGCAGCAGCAGAAATGGCGGGAGCCCTGGGGGTTCTTGGCCCAAAAATCCGCGAGAGCTTCGCCTGCTGTCCAAGAAGCCGCTAAAGTAGAGCTTTCTCCTCGAGAAATCGATCAGCTCGCTAGAGTCCATCGAGGAGGCGATGAACAGGAAGCTAGGACCATGGATGAGGACTCGGCTTCCCGGAACAAAAGCGACCCCGGCGCCGTGGAGCGGAGAGGTGGTGGTCTTCGAGGTTTTCTTCGAAGCAGGGCTGGGCCTTCTGGCCATCGAGTTCCTGGCCGAGGTACTTGATATTTTTCATGTTACCGTGTCACAATTATCTCCAAACGCCATCGCCAGATTGGCTGTCTTTGAATGGGCCCTTCGGGCCGAGGGGTGCGAAGGGAGGTCTGAAATCTTTGCCGCTACCCATGAAGCCTCGTGCTAACCGAAGCCTCAGGACGGGCCTAGAGACTCCAAGGTTCTGGTGGCATTCATAAGTGTCAACTTCTAGCTCTGAAAGGAACACTCGAAGAACTTTCCATGAAGCATCGACGACCGGTGGTACACTAATTGGATACTCCGGTGGTTCTACGCTGAAGTTGGGGAAGACTCCAGCCTTGCGGGGCCCCTGCAAGAGATATGGTATCGGAAGGAAGCCAAAGTGACTCCGGACCCAAGCATGCTATCAACACGGCTTGGGTTACTTTCTTCAGTGGCCAAGCGCATGAGCATGCGGGACTTGCCCGAGGAATTTATTGCCCTCTGAATTCCTCCTCTTGGAGCCGAGTGGCCGATTGCATTTCAGAATGATTTGGAGGGAGAACTTCGAAGCCTGGGTAAGTCTTCGCTTCTTCTACATTAATACTGATTAGAGCGAATAATATGCTCAATAGATTATTACCTTTTTAGCGGCTCCATTGGCGTTAGCTCCGGAGCAAATAACCAGGGCCACAGATAGGGTGCTCGGAGCCCCTATTGTGGTGGAGAAGGAGCGCAGGGTAGATCTGGTTGGGAGCTAGGAGCGCTCCAACCGAGTATGGTGTGCTCTTGGAATGGAGCCTCCTCCCCTGCCAGACTTCGTCTCGACGAGAGCGGTCTCCCGGAAGAGAAAAACCACAACCGTGACCTCCGAGATGGCCGCCAAGACTCCTGTAAAGAAAGGGAAGACGATAGCCAAGACCCCTACGCCTTCGTCCTCTCCAGCTTCACTCGACATCCGGAGCTCCTCTTTAGAGGAGTCAGAAGAGAGAGAGTTGAAAGAGCACATGGGAAGGGAGCTGGAAGAGTGCCTGCTGCACGGCGACGAGGGTGAGTCTCAAGCCATAGCCGAAGACCCCCCTCGGGAGACTGTGGAAGCCATAGTGGCAACCCCTTCCGAGCCTGCCAAAGCTGAACTAGAGCCAGAGCATGGAAATCCTAGCTCACCGGTGATCGGAGTAGTGGTGACGGAAGTCAAGGCTTTGACGTCGGGAACGCCGGTACAAACTTTGGGGGATGACCTCGATGAATACCTCTAGATGTACGAGTTTATGGGGGACCCTGAAATTCTTCCTCAAAGTCTAGACGGACGTACACCTACGAACTCTTCCTTTGAAATTCCTGAAATTACCTCACTAAATCAATAAATATTTAACTAATACCTTGAATTTTTCAGATGCGTCGAGGAGCAGCGTGGCTCCAACCACTGATGCAGCTTCGGCTCCACTCGGAGATGAGGCTCCGGTTGAGGTGGTGGCTCCGATGACCGGCGTTGCTTCGAGCGAGTTGACTCCGCTTGAAGGAGCAACGCTCGAAGGAGGATCTACTCCGACTGAAGCAACAGCTCCAAGTTCTTTACCGGGGAGAGGCAAAGGCAAGACAACGATGCCTTCATCCAACGATCCTTTAGTGGGCACTTCGGAAGAAGACCCCACAGAAGACGATCAACGGGCCCTGTCTTGGCTCCTGCTACTGGCTCCATTCCTGGAGCAGTGGACAGGGCTCTGAGCCCTTTTGGAACACTTGGCGGATAAGTGCCAAGAGGTTTGGAGCTCCGAGCTGGTCTACATCTTGAGCGAGGCTAGCGGATCAGAGCTCGACTTGGCCCTCGAAAGGGCTACCCTCCAAGTATGCAACACACAGCAAGTATACTTAGTTAATAAAAATTGCATTGTACTCACTTTGCTTCTTTGCAGCAATTCGTCCTCGCTAGAGCAGTAGCGACTTCCAAAGACCTCGAAACCAATCGGCTCAAGAGGAACGTTAAACCAATCCAGAACGTCCTTAAGGGCTCTGAAGATAAAACTTTACAACCGGAGGAAGAGCTCCTTGAGGAGCGGATGGATAAGGCCATCGCGGAGGAAGCACTCCGGGCCAAACAACAGACTTGCACTACACTCACATCTTCGATAGAAGAAATCCAAGCCGAGCGTATGGTGCTAAGGGGCGAGATTGAAAGGCTTCGGAAAGTAGAGTCGGACTCCAGCGCTAAGCTTGTAGAGCTTCAAACTTCACTCAAAAAAGCACTGGCTCTGAAGAACAACCTGATATCAAGGACAACTAGGATCTCCGTTGTTTCTTTCGAGCTGATGAAGGCCGAGGCGAAGCACATCGTGACTGCTGATCAAACTCTGGATACCCTCCGGGGTGTTTTGGAGTATTTTGGCATGGTGTGCCCCACATCTTCATCTGCGGTAAGCGAGCCTCTTGATTATAACTCAAGATGATCCAAGTGGCGACCAAGGTGATGAAGGGATCCGGGACTCGCTACGGAAAAATCTCTGGGCAAGTAGCCGGAATCAGAGTCCTTCGACACCTCGAAGCCATCGGGGTCTCCGTAGCTCCGGTGAATGGTCCGACGCCAGCAGGCTTCACCGATGAAGGTTTGCTGCGACCATCTTTGTATGTGGCTTCAGCTTGGGAAGCCTTTCGAGTGACCTGGAGAGCAGATCATGACGCCACGACCAAAGCTTGGATCGACGAAGCCCGTCGGCAGAAGTTAGCTCAGACGAAGCCTCCGGCTCCAACTTCGCCAACTGTTCCACCGACCGACCCGAAGGTCTCGCTCTTAGGATGCTTAACTATGTATAAGAAATCTTTTAATGCCTTTTATTTTAATGAATCAAAAGTTTATAAATGAAAAGTCATCGCTTGAATGTCTGTTTTTAGGTTTTTCTACGTACTTTGGATTGTGATCTCGAAGTACTAGAGCTTAACGAAGGGCTTCACCAATAGTGGGCTATCCTCGAAAGCTTAAGGCCTTTTCGGCGCTCATGATTTTCTGTTCCTCTCGAGGAGCAAGGGGAAATAGCACGCAATGTTTGCAACAAAGTCCTATCTTACATTGAAGAAGAGGATAAGGAAGTAGCATCTTCGTCCTCAAAGTATGTAGATTGGTCTGACTCGGAGTACCATGTTGAAGACCCAACGGAGGTTAACTCCAAAAAACTTCTATCTTGGGCTGAACTTCAAGAAGAGCATAAAAAGCTGCAAGCTTCAAAGAAGAAAAGCACTCAGACTAAAAGGAAGGTTTTGAGAACTCCAGGCTCTGAAGACCGAAGTGGTCCTAGGAGTAACTCTAGAGGTCGGAGGGGTCTCCGCTTTTACATAGGCTTAGACTAGAATTTTTCTTAATCACGATGTTTTTAACATGATTACCCAATTAATATAATTTGTTTGGGAAGCATCACTTGAATGTGCCTTACTCCCCTGCCCCTCCTTGTGGCTGGGGGACAATACTCCATGCGATAGGGTCCGTCGGACACAATGATTTGTATTGCATCCTGATGCTTCACAATAATATTTGGTAACCATGATTTTAACTCTTTCGCAGAGTTCTTCGAACTGTACATTCGTATTGTGATGTTTATAAATTTTGGAACAATGTTTGTACTTATAAGCTCTGATATTAGTCACTTGGGACTTATAAAGTGTTTCATTTGTCTAGAGCCTTGAAACCTTATTGCTTGGTCACCTACGACTCTTTTACAGATGCTTCGAACCCGGAGATTCAGAAATCTGTTCTTTTAAAGTCCTTAGACTCTTGTACGGATGCTATCAAGCCAAAGCCTCGAATCCGTAGGTTTTGGCCACGTTTGACTCTTTTACAGATGCTTCAAACCCGGAGGAATGGAAATCTGTTCTTTTAAAGTCCTTAGACTCTTCTACGGATGCAATCAAGCCGAAGCCTGGAATCCGTAGGCTTTAGCCACCTTGGCTCTTTTACAGATGCTTCGAACCTGGAGGAACATGAATCTATTCTTTTAAAGTCCTTAGAATCGTCTATGAATGCTATCAAGCCGAAGACTGGAATCCGTAGGCTTTAGCCACCTTGGCTCTTTTACAGATGCTTCGAACCCGGAGCAACGAAAATCTGTTCTTTTAAAGTCCTTAGACTCTTCTACGGATGCTATCAAGCCGAAGCCTTGAATTTGTAGGCTTTGGCCACCTTTGGCTCTTTTACAGATGCTTCGAACCCGGAGGAACGAAAATCTATTCTTTTAAAGTCCTTAGACTCTTCTAAGAATGCTATCAAGCCGAAGCATGGAATCCGTAGGCTTTGTCCACCTTTGGCTCTTTTATAGATGCTTCGAAACCGGAGGAACGGAAATCTGTTCTTTTAAAGTCCTTAGACTCTTCTACGTATGTTGTCAAGCCGAAGTTCGGAATCCGTAGGCTTTGGCCACCTTCGGCTCTTTTACGGAATCCTTGAACCGATGGTTCAACGGCCGTTTACTGGGTTTTGATGAAAGATGCTTAGCTCCGCAAGCATCTCCGTTCCCCTAATGCGTCCACCAGGGGTAAGGAATATTTGAAGAGTAAGCATAATTCAAACCTCCATCTTTATTTATTTTAGAAAGGTACTTTACAATTGATTACAAGGATCCCCTAAGCATAATAATGTTTAAGGTGCTCCACATGCCATGCATGTTTTAATTATTCCCCTGAGCATTGGATAATATATGGTCCTTCCCATTTGTTTCCTAGCTTCCCCGGAGCAATTACACTTCGCAGCACCAAGTGACCTGGTCTAAGTTCATTCACTTTTATCTTCGGGTCATACCATGCCTTTGTTTGTTCTTGGTACTTCATCAGATTGGCGATGGCTTGAACCCTTGTTTTTTTGACAAGTCCAGCGAAGTGTTCCTTTCATCATTATCTTCAAGCTCTGTTACACGAAGGGATCCACCTTTAATCTCCGTAGGAGTCATGGCCTCATCTCCGAATAATAGTCTAAATGGGATGAATCCTGTGGACCTAGCTTGAGTGGTCCGGATGGACCATAAAATCTTAGGAAGCTCTTCAGTCCACAACCCCTTTGCCAGCCCGACAACCCTTCGATTCAAACCAGAGAGAATATTTCCATTTGCCCGCTCAATGGCTCTGTTGGATTGGGGGTGGCAAACAGCTACAAAGCATAACTTGATGCCCAAACCTTCGCAAATTCCTTAAAAGGTTCGACATCAAATTGGGTGCCATTGTCGACTGTTAATTCCCTAGGCACTCCGAACCTGCAAATTATATTCTGCCAAAAGAATTTTTGCACATTTCTTGAGGTGATAGCAGTTAAGGGTTCAACTTCAACCCATTTAGAAAAGTATTCGATTGCTACCAGCGCAAACTTCAAGTTGCCTTTTGCCATTGGAAAAGGGCCAATGAGATCTATTGCCAATCGCGCCATTGGCCATACCAGAGCAATAACATGAAGAGGTGTCAGTGGACGATGGCTCCACCAACCCATCCACTGGCACCCTTGGCAAGTTCGAACCAATGCTTCTGCATCTCTTACAATTGTTGGCCAATAAAGCCCCTAGCGAAGTTTTTTTCCCGCTAGAGCATGAGGGGCTAGATGGATGCCACACAAGCCTTCGTGAATCTCCCAAAGTATATCTTGGCCATCGGGTTATGAGATGCATCAGAGTAGGGGAGAACAAACTCTGGCTTTATAAATTATTCCATTGACAAGCTCATAATTTCGATCCCTTGCTTGGAGCCTTTGGAAATTTGGACCTTCTATCGAAGCTGTACTGTTTTGCAAAATATCGAAAATTGGGGTCAGCCAATGAGTGACTGGAATGCAAAGGATCTCTATGGAGGGTGGTTGATGCACCGAAGGTTTAACAAGTTCTTCATAAAAAATGCCTTCCGGAAAGTCCAATGCTCTGGCTGTAGCCTTCGCTAGAACATCTGCAAGTTGATTATTCACTCGAGGGATGCTTCGAATAGAAATTCCTTTAAACAATGCCTCCGACTTGCAGATTTCTTCTAAATATTTTGCAAGATATGGATTCCTAGTTTGGAAGCTCTTGTCAACATGCCCTGCGATGACTTGAGAATTTGTTTTTATTATAATTCTTGTTGCTCTAAGTGCTCTTGCTTTTCGGAGGCCTAGCAGGATTTCTTCGTATTCTGTAATATTGTTAGTGGACTTAAAGTTGAGCCTTGCAGAAAATATGGTTTTTTTCCCTGACGGTGATATTACCATGGCGCTGGTACCGGCACCAAATGCTTGATAGGCTCCGTCAGAAAATATTGTCCATAGCCCTTCGGAGGTTTCTTCCATAGCCCAAATTGCGGACGGAGTCCATTCGACCACAAAGTCAGCTATAACTTGGGATTTGATAGCTATTCTTGCAGTGAAGGAAATACACATGGGGGCTAGCTCGACAGCCCACTTTCCAATCCTACCTGTGTAGTCTATGCTATGAAGCATATCACCAAGGGGATACAAGGTAGGGACTATTAAATTATGAGCTAAGAAGTAATGCCTTAACTTCCGCGAGGCCATTACCAAAGCATCTTGTCTTTGGTCCAGACAAAGCTTCTGAAACAAAGTATACTAGGTTCTACAACAGTTTTTCCTTGAGCTTTATTTCCCTAATCATCATTGCGCTTACTACGGAGCCTGTTGCTACAAGATAAAGAAGGAGAGTTTCTTCTTGGAGGGGCACAGTAAGTGTTGATAAATTTCCGAGATAATCTTTAATATCATCGAAGCTTTTCTGGCACTCTGGTGTCCACTTGAAACTCTCGGACTGCTTTAAGGCTTTGAATATTGGGAAGCTTCACTCTGCTGATCTGGCTAAGAATCTGCTGAGGGCTGCGAGGCGTCCTATCAGCTTCTGGACTTGCTTCAAATTTTCTGGTGGAGCCATTCTTTGTAGTGAACTTATCTGCATCGAGCTAGCTTCGATTCCTCTGCTCGAAACTAAGTACCCTAGCAATTTTCCTACTTGCACCCCGAATATACATTTTCAGTGTTGAGGTGAACTCCACATGCTTGGAGGCTCTCAAAAGTTTCTGCTAGGTCTAGACTATGCTGGTGCTTTACAACACTTTTTATTACAATGTCATCCATATAGGCTTCAACATTTCGACCTATCTAGTGACCTAGAGCCTTAACAATAAGACGCGAAAAAGTAGCCCCGACATTCCGCAAGCCAAAAGGCATTCAGACATAAAAAAAATACTCTGGAAGGAGTTATAAAACTCATCTTGGCTTCGTCTTTGCATTTTAGCAAAAATTGATGATAACCGGATTATGCGTCCAGGAAGCTTAGAAGTTTGGAGCCGGCTGTAGATTCCACAAGTTGATCGATACGGGGCATAGGGTAGGGGTCTCGGGGGCATGCTTTATTTAGAGAAGTGAAATCGATGCACATGCGCCACTTGCTGGAGCCTTTCTTCTTGACGAATACGGGGTTAGCCAACCACTCTGTGTGGTATACTTCCCTGCTGATTGCAGCTCTCAGCAATTTTTCTACCTCCACTTTGGCGAGGTCTACTCTTTCAGTTGACAATTTAAGGATCCCCTGGTGAATTGGTCGAGCCTTAGGGTTGATTCGTAAACTATGCTCAATGATGCTCCGGTCAACTCCAGGGATATCTTCATTGGACCAAGAGAAGATATCTAAATTTTATCGAACTACTTCCTCCAACAAAGTAGATATTTTCGAAGGTAGCCCCTTGCCAATTTGGATTGGATATTCTTTGCCATCTTTGAGGATCATCTTTGTGATCACATCAACTTCCGGGCTTGGCTTGAGGGAAGGGCCCTTTGAGGGGTCTGAGGACCCTGAAGCTTTCTCCGAGTGCTCCAGCACACTATTTACTTGCTGAGGATCTAGGGGTGGACCGTGGCCATACTCCGATCTCCGAGCTATGGCTTGGTCTCCTAAAATAGAAAGACCTCCACCTTACGTGGCTATATTGAGACATTGATAGTTATAATGTGCCACAGCTTCAAATTGGTTAAGCATTCCCCTCCCAAAAAATTGCCTTGTAGGCGTATGGGGCATCGTCGACATCGAAGATGACTTCCTCAACTCTATCCAGGGGCCCCTCTCCGAAGGAAACCTCGAGGCCTATCTAGCCAAGGGCATTGAGAGGAGGACCTGCGAAGCCTTGGAGTGGGCGGGCTGCCGGAAGCAGATGCCTTCGAGGAATGCACATCTGATCAAAGGACTGGACAAAGAGTATATCAGCGGAGCTTCCACCATCCACTAATATCCTTCAGACTTCAACTCCTTCCATGTCAGCTGAAATGACAAGAGGGTCAACATGGGGGAATTTCACCCCTACAGCGTCATGGGCAGAAAATAAAATTGGTACATGGGACCACTCTGACATTTCAGCAGCCGAATTCAAAGTCCCTATGTGCCTACTTCGCGAACATAGTCCCTTCGCTGACGCTTTGACATATTACCGAGGGTCCCCCCTCCGGAGATTGGTAGGACCACTCGTTTTCCGCGATCTTGAGGGTCTTCTTGCTTCAGTGGTGGCATAATGTTGTCCACCGGAAGCTGCATCGTCGCTTCAGGATTGCCGGCCCGTCCCACAGCTTGTACAGGCTCCGAACGTGTTGCTGGAGGGGCCCGATCTATACTACCTCACCCTGAATTTCTCCCTATGTACTTGCCTCAAAGGGCCAGTATAGACTTGCAGTTTTTTGGGTCATGGCTTCTATTCTCACCATGCACGCAACAAAAGAGAACCGGGTGCCAGCCAGCCGGTTTTTCTTCTGGCTTCGAGGTACTAGCATTATTGACAAGCGCCTATTGATAGTTGAAAGGCATCTTCGGAGTGGAGGGGGCAATATTTATTACCTTGGAGAGGAAGTGTTTCTTTCCCCTTCTATGATCATTACGACGGTTATCGTAGGGGGCTTGCAGAGGAATTGGAACTTCTGCCTCCAGCTTCACTTCTCGAAGCAGGGCAGGTCCAGGCACCATAGTTCTTCAGAGGCAACCTTCTTCTGCCTTGGCATACTGTTTGAATTATGCCATTATATGTTCTACGGAAGACACTAACTTCAGGTGAAGTTTGCTGAGGAGGTCTGGATTCAACACCCCTTCGTGCGCCGTGTCCACCACTGAAGATGTAGACAAGCCTTTTATCTGAGACTTGGTGTGAGCGAAGCATGTGAAGTACTCTCGAAGGGTCTCTCCTGCTTGCTTCTTCACCTAGAAAAGGCTTCTAGTAGACATCGGGGCTACGAACGTCCCCTGGAAATTACTCACAAATTTTCTTTTCAACTGCTCCCATGACCTGATTGATCCTGGCTTTAGAGACCAGAACCAACAGAGGGCCACACCTTCCAACACGAGGGGGAAACATTTTGCCATTGTATTCCGCACCCCTCCACTGGCTTCTATTGCAAGGGCATAAGAACGAGAGAATTCTCGGTGGTCAGACCCTCCGGAGTCATTGTGCAACTTCGAGGCTTTGAACTTGGGATCGAAGGGCACCTTCTGCAAGTCCGGATGTAGCAGAGATTCATTGTCGCAGGATGCATTCTTGACATCTTCTTGGAACTGAGGAGATTCGGGATAATCATCAGGGTCGCCATCTTGATGCACTTCCGAAGTAGGAGGAATGGCTTTAGGGCGAAGCCTGTCCGCAGCCTCATGCCTCCATCTTGCTACTTCCTCATAAAGCTACGCTACCTGGGCAGCCACATCCTCAGGAAGGTTTTCGCTTACTCCGAAGGGGTCCTCCGGGTCTTGGGAACAAACATAATCAGTTCGAAGCACCGAAGGAGCTGCCAAAGGGACTCTAGCTTCTCGAGGTCTAATGACCACTTTGGGTGTTTGTGGAATGACTGAGGGTCCTATACTGTGGGTCTGAGGGGACGTTCGGGGAGGATCGGTGGCTAGGCTCCGCTTGGGAGGCATGACTTACGAAGCTAGCATCCAAATACCAGAGGCTTCGAATGATTGAGGAAGACGAGGAAAGGCCTTCGAACTGCACCTTGAAGCCCCTTGTCGAAGGGTGCGCGGAATCTTGAGACTCCGAAACTCCCTCCGCAAGCGCTCTTCGAAGTGCAAGTAGTGGCAGAGAACTAGCTTTTAGAACTAGGTTCCCCACGGACGGCACCAACTCTTGGTGCAACGGATTACGCTAATTGGTTCTCTAAGTTTAAGAACTAACAAACGAAGTGTTTGTGAAAGCAGACTATCTCAAGCCTCCGAATTGGATAATGGCATGAAGTAGTTTAAAGTTGTGTATTGAATATCCGAATATTTGATGCCCATTACAGGATGAGAAGGGGGGTATTTATAGGTTAAAACTCTAAGGAAAAGACCTTTTTACCCCTCTATTACAACCGATATAGTGGAAACTATTCGGTACCCCGAATAGGGCTAATATGGTAAAATATGTTCGAAGGAGGTAGACATAGCAGACGTATCATCCTTCTGGTTGTTTTCCACTGCATAGGGGAAGCCTTCGGAGGGTATCTTCGGACCAGAGCCTAGATGAACCCTCCATCTTTTGGACCCTTCTAGCTCTGAGTCAAGCCTTAGATTTGGCGATTATGATTTGTCTTTGTCTTGTAATCTTGAAGGTCCTAGGATGAAGTATTTCACCCTAACAGGTGTTATTACAATTGTACAGGTAAAAAGTGAAGAAAATATATCAAGCCGAGGCTTACCTCCGACATCTTGTTGCCAGATGAGTATTGGACTGCTTGGGGGCTCAAACATTTTGCCCAAAGTCTTCTTCAGACTCTGGACTTCGAACTGAAGGAATAGTCGCGGAGACGTCTTCAACTACTGCAACTATCACTTCGTCCGGATCGACTCTGCCTTCTTCGGTAGAAGGATCATTCACCTAACCAGATGGGACATTCACGGTCTCCACCTGTTTAGGGTCATCTTCTATGGTAGGTGTTACCCTTCATCTCGAGCAGAGGCTTCAGCTCCCATACGAGAGCCTTCGTCCCCAACAATGACGTCCTCGAACTCCTTCGCCATTGCCATGTCTACATCATCTTCATCTTCAGATGGCACTATAGACGAAACTAGAGATTATGAAGGAGTAAGGGCTTTCGTCTTTCGAACCACCTTCTTGACAGGTGTCTTCGCTGATCCTGAAGGCCCTGCTTCGGTCTTCCTTTTCTTCGGAGCTTGTTCTAAACTGCTCCAATCTAGGAGAGTTGGAGGCTCAACTCCGAGCACACTCCACACATGATTAAATCGCTTCCAACTCCTGACCAACTTACCCTCTGCTTCTTTTCAATTGGCGTAAGGGCTCCGAGAATCTTCTCCGCAACTCAGACGATTTGTTTAGGAGTGAAAGTCACGGGAGGAGCTCAAATATAAGATTTCATTTCCATTAAATCATTTATATAAAACTAGTATTGTATACAAAATACTTTGTAGGACATATAGAAGGGTTGCCTGTGGAGCTTGAAGGGATCTCTTGAAGTCCTCCCTCTAGGCTCTCCTCGAAGTTTATCGGCCAAGCAGCCATCAGAGGGGGATCCAAAGACTGATGAACTCCTTCGCCAAGTCACGGATGCTCATGTGATGACTTATGGAGTGCAACAACCCAAGGCAGACTTCAAGCTGACTTGGGTCCGGTTGGACCTCCGCTTCCCTCGGGTAAAATATGTCCTCTAGAGGTTCGGCCAAGACGCAATCCATTCCTACCTCGGCGTAGAACCAGCGAAGGATCTAGTCTGTGTACCATCTATCATTGATGGCCTTCACTGGGAACCAGTCTTGGAACTCCTCGCGACGATGAAAATTGATACTCCTGATGGTGATCATCATCTTCTCCCCTCTAGCTTCGGTAAGGGTCTTCGGCTTGCACGAAGCTTTATGAAGATCCGCGAAGATCTCGGCTCTACTGGCGCATCCTTCGGCTCGCATCGCCCACTTGAAGATGGCCAGGCGAGCGATTGCGTTTAGAGAATGTTGAGGCAGGGTGACATGGTATAAGCTCAGTACCTCGGAAAGGAACTCCACTCTTGGAAGTCCTAATCTGGGTTCGAAGAACGCATCAAACACCACCACCTCTCTGGTGCGTGGTGCCGGAATCACTTCATCCTTAGGCTGGTAAATATTGACTCTAGGTCCCATCTTCCCTGCAATCGTTGCCGCGATTGACTTCTTCGAGCACGACGACGCCCCCAAACTATACGACTGATTTGTATACTTGGTTGATGCCAGGTGAAGATCATGAGGACCCGTTGGGCGAGGATGGTCCAAAGGCCCCATTGCAGCTGCCGCCGCCATCGCCTATTGCCGAGCTAAAGATGAAGCAGGGATAGGAGCCTTGTGGCTTTTCTTCGCCATCGGAGAAGATGAGAGTTGGAAAGATGGGCTCGGGAAGAAGAAAGGTGAAATGTGAAAGCAGTCGGTAAAGTATCCAAAACTTACCTTTACTTTCATATTTATAGCATGTACTTTCCATCACAGTCCGCCGTTTGGGTGCCCTGTTACGTCCTTGTTACCGTTATAATTTGCAGAGACATTTCATGAGAAGTCATGCCTGCGGAAATGAAACGACCACAAGTCTCGTCAAGAAGTAACGGCTATTTTTATGAGTCTAACAGTTACATTAGCCTCTCCAAAGATCCATCCCCGAAGCTATTTATATGAGTATCTCCGCACAGATGTTGGTCCGAAGACCTTTAGCCTCCGAATGCTTCTAAGGGTGGTAAAGTTTTTCAAGTTCTTTTATAAATTCTAGGCATGAAATTATTTCTTGCGTATACTACTCTCCTTTTTTGCATAGACAATTCGGAGAGAAGTATTCGAGGGGTTACTGTTGGGGGGGAAATATTTCATCCTCCAAAATCAAAGGACATTTTCATGTTAACACGAGCCGAAGAAATGAAGCCAAGAACCTTGATCTCCGAGGATTCTAAAAGCAATGAGGCTCCGTCTGTTCGGAGCCTTAAACAGTGGAAACCTTCATCAAGGCTTCAACACAACCAAGTCTCTCGAAGCCTCTTAATCGAAGGAGAGTTGCCAGCAAGGACACAAGATTTATATTCTCAATAATTAGATTATCTTTTTACTCTTTTACCCCTATGAAGAATACTAAACAATATCTTCTTAGTCGGTTGTAATTTGAGGGTAAAGAAGTATTTTCCCATGTATTGGTCTATAAATACCCCTCTTCACTTTGTAAAGGGTATCGAATACTCAAATATTCAATACACACTTTTAAATATCTCAGGCTATTATCCATCTCGGAGGCTTGGAATAGTTTACTTAAACAAACACTTCGTTTGTTACAAACTTAGTTTCCTAAACCTGTTAGCGTAATCTTTTACGCCACCAGCCTCCATCGTAGAGTCGACCTCGGGGCCTAGACGGTTTGCAAAAGTAGCACTAACTGCTTGGTCTACTGTCATGGTGATCTTTTGCTCGATGTCTGATGGGGATAGAGTAGGGGATGGTGGTGTTACCTTATCCATGGAGATGCTAGGGAGATCGGGGGTACACTTGACAAAGCTAGCGCGAGTCTTCGTGTAGCGTCCAAGCATGAGGGCATGCAACTCCTTCATCTTGGCCTCAATCTCAGCCCTATCCTCCTCGAAGATGTAATCGTTGTTGGGGAGGATGGCATTATCATCATCGATCTCCGTGCTCCCCGCCATGTTCGCTGATGTAGAGGGTACCATTGATGTAGCCGTAGTAGTTGTACCCATCACCGTTGTAGTCGTGCTTGGCGTGTATGTCCCCAGCGGAGTCACTGAAAAGTGTGTTGACGCTGAAATCTTTTGATAATGCACCAACAGATAGTGACGTTAGTTCGGTAATCCAAAAGCACGCAGACACCTAGGGGTGGCCCACTAAACGTCACATGACAGTGATACCACGTTGTGATGACCCTTGACCATGACAAGGGGATATGGGTTGAGTCACAAAGCAAATAAACCAAATCATGAGAAAACGGTTCAACTAACCGAAGTATGGAGTAAGTAATCAAACCAACCAAGTTAGGGATGGTTGGACCAAAGTGTAAGGAGCGGTCGGACTGGCCTAGAGGGGCCATTAAGACCGGGTGTAATCCGGTAGTTCGACCATCAAGCAAAGGGGTGGACGCAATCAGACCCCCTTCGCACAGGCGGTCGGACCAGCTTTGGGTTGTCGGTCAAACCAAAGGTGTGCGACCATTCGACGCTCCATAAGACAGACACTCCCTTCTACGGGATCGTCTTGGGGAAGGCCTCCATCCCTGTCAGTACAGTAACCATCTCTGTGGTATTTAGTGCTCGGGACAACATTAGGACCGAGCACAACAAGTTCTACATCGCCGACTTTGAGACCGCGTACCATGCCATCTTAGGGAGACCATCACTCACCAAGTTCATGGCGGTTCCCTATTATGCTACCTAGTCCTCAAGATCCTTGAACTAGGTTGAGCCTTCTCTATGAAAGTAGATGTCGCCACCTCACACACCTGTGAGTAAGATAGTCTCACCTTGAGTGAGGTCCTAAACATATCTGTCCAAATGGAGGAGACACTCCAAGAGGCCAAGATCACGCAAACCGATAGACTCAAGATCTTGAATCCTACACCATATACAACAACATTGATGCCATATCTAGCCAAATACAAGAGTATTCGGCTATCGGACACCGCCCTCCAAGATATTCCTGATCAGGTCAACGCTTGATCCTAAATAGGAAAGCGCGCTCGCCAGCTTCCTTCGCTCCAATACCGACATATTCGCTTGGCAACCTTCTGACATGCCAGGCATACGATAGGAGCTGATCGAGCATGAACTCCATATGAATCCGGTAACCTAGCCAGTCAAGTAGAAGATGCGAAGGTTTGTAGAGGACTGCAAGAAGGCCATCCAGGAAGAAGTAACCCGCCCCCTAGCTTCAAGATTTATAAAGGAGGTCCAGCATACAAACTAGTTGGCTCATCCAGTCCTTGTGCGAAAGAAGAATGGGAAATGGAGGATGTGTGTCGACTACACTGATCTCAACAAGAAGTGTCCGAAGGATCCTTTCCCGTTGTCGTGCATTGATTAGGTAATTGAATCTACTGTGGGTAGCACTCTTTTTGTTTTCTGGATTGCTATTCGGGCTATCATCAAATCACCCTGAAGGAAGAAGATCATAAGAAGACCGCCTTAATCACCCATTCGGCGCATACTACTACATGTCGATGTCCTTCAACCTGAAGAATGCAAGAGCCATGTACCAACGAGCCATCCAGATCTGCTTGGCCAATTATATTAGCCGCAATGTTGAGGCTTATGATGATGTGGTCATCAAAACTAAGAAGCCCGAAGATTTCATCACAGATCTCCAAGAGACGGTCAACAACCTCCACAAGTTTTGATGGAGACTCAACCCGGAAAATGTGTATTTTGAGTCCTGGCTAGGAAATTTCTTGGATTCATTGTCGGTTGTCGAGGCGTTGTAACAAACCTAGAGAATATCTCGACAATATTAAACATGTCAAGGCCCAACGATGTTAAACATGTTCAACGTTTGATGGGCTGCATGACATCCCCAAGCTGGTTTATTTCATGGTTGGAGAGTGAGGAATGCCATTCTTAAAGTTGCTGAAGAAAGTGGACTTTGCCTGGATGGAAGAAGTCGATCAAGCTTTCTCCGACCTCAAGAAGTTCCTGACCTCTCCTCCGACTATCACTGCGCTGACACATTGAGAAGTACTTCTTCTCTACATCACCGCCACCACTCACGTGCTCAGCATTGCCATGGTCGTGGAACAACCTGAATGAGGATTCTCTTATCTAGTTCAATGACTCATATATTTTGTATCAAAAGTACTCGGGCCTTCGAAAATTTGAAATCACAGATGCAGAATCTTCTGTACGTCATCCTTATCTCCATTCAGAAGCTCAAGCATTATTTTCAATTTCACCCCGTGGAAGTGGTTACCGAGTTACCTTTCGGTGACATCCTTAGGAATCACGATGCCACTAGATGAATTGCCAAGTGGGCCATCGAGCTCGGAGAATACTCCATCGACTTCAAGCCACTTACCACCATCAAGTCTCAAGCACTCACCGACTTCATCGCCGAATGGACTAAAGCTCAGTTACCGCCGACGAGCGTCATTGAAGATTATTGGACCCTTCATTTCGATGGGTTCCTCAGTCTTGAAGGAGCGGGAGCTGGGATATTCCTGACGTCTCCTCAAGGTGAAAGCTTGAAGTATGTTATCCACCTACTTTTCACCGCATCAAACAATGTGGCAGAATATGAAGCCCTCCTTCATGGTCTTCACATTGCCATCTCACTCAGAATCAAGCGAATTATGGTATATGGAGACTCCAAGTTGGTGATTATCCAAGTGAACAAGGACTGGTCCCGCGCTAGCAAAAAGATGGATGCCTATTGCCAAGAGATCTGTAAGCTAGAGGATAAGTTCATCAGCCTATATTTCCTTCATATTCCTCAAAACAAGAACTTGACTGCTGATTCCCTAGCGAAACTCAGGCCATCTTTGATAGTCATCCCTGACATTACCTTCCTTCAAGAGCTATCGAAGCAATCCATCAAGGTTGAAAAACCGCAAAACTCAGAAGACAAGACTGCTTCGGCAATCTTGCTCATTACAAGCAAAGAAGAAGACTACCATAAACTATTCATTGACTTCATCCTCACCTCCAAGATTCCCCAATGATAAAGACATGGCTATTCAGCTATCTTGAAGAAGAAAGCAATATGTATTGATTGGGTCAGAACTGTACAAGAGAGCTTCCTTCGCTAGACTACTGTTGAAATGTGTCGACGGTGAGGAGACATGATGAAGATCATGGGCCTCATGGCTCTAGATGTGATGAGTGATTGTCAACGGAAGTCAAAGAGAAGACGAAGAGAAGACGATACCTGTCGTATCTAGGCCGCATGTGACTCAGGTACACGGGCGGGGAGCGACTGCCGAGCAGAGGGGCTTCGGAGTCGGGCCGGCCGAATCCGAGTACATGGGCTAGGAGCGGTAGGAGAACCACTGTTCTTTTGACCAGGATTGACTCAGGTACACGGGCGGCGAGCGATTGCTAGGCTGAGGGAGCCGCATAATCGGACCGGCCCAATCCGACGATTGCCCAAGCTTAATATGGAGAAGGATCTAGTTTGCCATCCCTATCGTCATGGGAAAAATGATTGCCGCTTCTCACGCACCTGTGATTCAGGTGATGACTTCGTACCCAGGAGTGTTGTTACACATGGATACCATTGGTCCAGCTCGGGTACGTTTAGTCGGTGGGAAGTGGTACGCCCTTGTGATAGTTGACGACTTTTCTCGATTCTCATGGGTTTTCTTTTTGGAGTCTAAGGATGAGGCTTTCCAGTTTGTTCATGACCTGGTTTTGAAGCTGAAGAATGATAACAATGGTCGGATGCAAGCAATTCACTCTGACAATGGCTCTGAGTTCAAGAACTCTCAGTTCGTCAGCTTCTATAGTGATCAGGGTCTTGAACACCCGTTTTCTGCTCCTTATACTCCCCCGTGTTTGAGATGGCCAGGACGATGCTCGATGAGCATAGGAATCCTAGGTGTTTTTGGGCTGAAGCCATGAACACGGCTTGCTATCTGGCCAACCGCATTTTTCTTATAGCTTACTTATGTAAGACATCATATGAGTTGCGGTTTGGCATATAGCCCAAGGTGAGTCACTTGTGAGCGTTTGGCTCCAAGTGCTTTGTGCTCAAGAAAGGAGGGCATTTGGACAAGTTTGAGTCTCGTTGCTGGGATGGAGTCTTTCTTGGTTATGCTTTGCATTCTCAAGGCTTCCGTGTTTGGAACCTCGACTCCCAGCAGCTTGTCAAGACTTGCAAGGTTTTTTTGATGAGTCCACGCCTTCGCTAACTCCTTCTTTTGAGCTTTCTAGGGAAGATGAGCTTGGAGACTCTATCTTTGAGGAAGATGATGACGTTCCTGCTGCTGATGAGGGTGGGCCTTCTGCATAGCCTGTAGACCCCACACCTTTTGAGACTTCGAATGAGGATGAGGGCGGACCTCTGATCACTTCTTCCACTTCAATCAAGCCCCCTCAGTTGAATCTAGAGGTGCCAGCTACTGACTCCGGTGAGGTGACATCTGATCACCTAGGGTCCTTAGGAGATCAGCGTGATCACCCCTCGGAGCTCATTATCGGTGATCTCACTTCGAGATCCTTGAGTTCTTCTGTTTTCTCACTCGCTGTTTTTGCTAAGTCTGCGGTTGTTGCCACTTTTGAGCCCAGAGATGTTTCTCATGCTCTTTCTGATGCAAATTGGATAAATGCCATGCAAGAAGATCTTAAGAACTTTGTTCGCAATTGGGTTTGGACACTGGTTGAGCTGCCACCTAGATGCAACCCCATAGGCACCAAGTGGGTGTTTCAGAACAAGCAAGGTGAAGATGGGGTTGTGGTGCGCAACAAAGCTTGATTAGTTGACCAGGGTTTTTGCTAGAAAGAGGGTATGGACTTTGAGGAGACTTTCGCACCTGTTGCCCGTCTTGAGTCCATTCACATACTTTTGGCATTCGCTGCTTCTAAAGGTTTTAAGCTTTTTCAAATGGATGTCAAGAGTGCTTTTCTGAATGGGTACATAGAGGAGGAGGTCTATGTTAGGCAACCCCCTGATTTTGAGAACCCTAAGTTTCCTCGACTTGTTTTCAAGGTGCAGGAAGCTTTATATGGTCCGAAGCAAGCCCTCGGGGCTTGGTATGATCGTCTAAAGCAGTTTTTGTTGGGGAGTGGTTTTGAGATGGGTTCTGTTGACAAGACTCTTTTCTTGCACAGAGTTGGCTTAGACTTCTTGATTTCTCAGATTTACGTGGACGGCATTATTTTTGGTGGTTCTACTAATGAGCTTGTGTCCAAGTTCTCTAAGCAGATGCACAACGCGTTTGAGATGAGCCTCATGGGTGAGCTCAAGTAATTTCTAGGGCTCCAGATCAAACAGACGAAGGACGACATCTTCATCCACCAGAGAAAGTACACACGGGACATACTGAAGAAGTTTTATTTTGGTGGAGAGCTAAAGCCTCAGATGACCCCAATGGGTACATCTTGGGTCTGTATAAGGATGAGAGCGCCGTCAAGGTCAATGAGAGAGAGTATCGAGGGATGATTGGATCGTTGCTGTACTTGACGGCGATGAGACCGGACATACAGTTTGCCATGGGACTGTGCGCGCACTTCTAGTCTTCACCACGTGCATCTCATCGGTAGGCTGTCAAGCGCATTTTCAGGTATCTTATCTATGCGTCTGATCTAGGTCTTTACTATTTAGCATCATTGTCTCTTGAGTTATCTGGCTTTTCCGATGCTGATTTTGGTGGGTGCTAGCTAGATCACAAGTCGACTTCCAGTACTTGCCAGTTTCTCGGTTCTTCGCTTGTTTCTTGGTCTTCTCGAAAAAATATGGAGTTGCGCTTTCTACCACAGAGGCTAAGCATGTAGCTGCTGCTAGCTACTGCTCACAATTGTTTTGGATTATTTCCACTTTGAGAGATTTTGGGTTGTTCTTCCCTACCAGAGTACCTTTGTTTTGTGATAGCACCGACGCGATTAGTGTAGGGAAAAACCCATGTCTCCATTCAAAAACCAAACATATTGTTGTGCGCTTTAACTTTCTAAGGGATCAATATGAGAAAGGTGTCATTGACTTTGTTCATGTTGATACCCATCATCAGTTGGCTGACATTTTCACCAAATCCCTAGATCAGTCTACTTTTGAGCGTTTGCGAGGCGATTTGGAAGTTGTGTATCCTTTTTAGGATATTTTGAGTCAGTTTTCTTTCTTCTTTACTCTTTTATTGAGTCTTTTTCGTGTGAGTTCATATCATGCATATTCACATATCACACTTTGAGCCTGCTTCTGTTATATGATTGACCTGCTTTACTTTTCTAGCTAGTACATGCTTTTGAATACCTGTCGATGATCATGATTTGCTTCAGTTCACATGATATGTCTCATATCTGTCATATGCATGACTTTTATGCTTTAAAATTGAAAAATGATCACCATTTCTTCTGGTAACTAGCATGTGTAGGCTGAATGCTTTTGCTATCTTTTACATGCCTGTTAGCTAGTTCCTTACTTAGATGCAGATATGCAACTTGGACATCTATATGCTTTAACATGGAAAATGTGCTATAAAAATGATAAAAATCATAAAAATGAAAAATCCATGTCTTTTATGTTTAATTGAAAATATCTAGGTGGGTTTTTTGTGTCGCATTGCATTGTTCTAGACTGGTTACCATAGCACTTTGGTAAGAACTAGGACAATGTAATGTATGCCAAGACCAATGTCTTAAGCTTCTAATGGTCCAGTTCTGGCCTAGGCTTGACTTGGTCGGTTAGCATAAGGTTGATATGCAAATAACCCCTAGCAAAAATGAAAAAGGAAAAGTAAAAGCCAGAAAATTAAAAAGATAACAAGTTTGTTGAAGCTCTTTGTTTTGGACAATGCTTATCTTGGTAGATATCAGCTAGCTTTTGCATCTCATGTTTTGCCTTGCTTTTCGACTAGAAAATGTGGTGATGCTTTTGTTTGCAAAAATCTAAAAATGCGTGTTAATGACTTTCTTTGGATATCATCTGTTTCACTAATCATGCCATGTGTCTTAGACAATATTTATTTTGCTATACTTGCTAGATGTTGTAATAGCAGTCAATCATATCTAAGAAGCATGCTTTTTACACTCTACTTGCACCCGAGTTGCATTCATTGCATATTTTGAGGGGGAGTTGCATTTCAGGGTGAGTTTGAGTTTGTGTCTCTTTTGAGTGCATTTAGTCTCACTTGATGAGTCCAATTGTCAACAAGGGGGAGAAATTTTGGGTTACTTGATCTTTTAGAAGAGTTTAGGGGGAGTTTTGGCTTTCTATGGGATTTGTTTTAGTGGGAGTTTTAGTCTCTTTTACCCTTAGTCTTTGGATATACTTGTTGATAATTCTGAGATTGCACTCGTTTGAGTTTTTATTTTTGTCTAACCACAATGACTGTCTTCTGGATTTTGTTTGGCTTTTGGTCATTAGGGTTAAACCTTTTATTTTATTTTATTCTTTCTATCTTCTTGTGTTTTGTTTTCGTGTTTCCCCGTGTTTTGCAGGTTTCGAAGAGCTGATGAATAGGGTGTTGATAATGCAGTCATCAAGGGGGAGATTGAGGAGCCATGATGAAGATCATGGGCCTCATGGCTCTAGATGTGATGAGTGATTGTCAACGGAAGTCAAAGAGAAGACGAAGAGAAGACGAGACCTATCGTTTCTGGGCCACATGTGACTCAGGTACATGGGCGGCGAGCGATTGCCGAGCAGAGGGGCTGTGGAGTCGGGACGGCCCAATCCGATTACATGGGCTAGGAGCGACAGGAGATCCACTGGTCTGTTGATCGTGATTGACTCACGTGCACGGGCGGTGAGCGATAGCCGGGCTGAGGGAGCCGCGAAATCGGGTCGGCCCAATCCTGGTACCCGGTGCGAAGATGGTGGATGCTTTGTCAGTTTTGGTGCAAAACTGACGACTACTGATCTTGGATCCGACCATTCTGAGGCGAAGCCATAACTGCTATGAAAGCTCTGCATCAGGACAAGTTATCTTTATTTAGGATTTTACTATTTTGCCTTTTAGGCCCACAGTCTGTGTTAGTCGAGTCTGTAAAAATCCTAAGGGCATGTTTGTCTTTTTAGTTTATTTTTGCTTCTGTTTAATTTACTCTAGGGGTACATTTGTCTTTTCCCAACTTATTGGGTTGCCTATAAATAGGCCCCAATCCCCTAGGGTTAGGGTTAACTCTGTAAATCAGAAACATTTGAGTTCATCCATTTGCTTCAACAGCCGTCGTTTTTCCACCGAGCGATGCTTCGTTCTGTAGAACGAATTTCCTCCATCGCCTTCTTTAGATTTTCCCCGTTGCCGGTTTGAGCTTTGGGCATAGACGTTTCCACAGCATGGAGCACGGGGTCCCGACGTGCATCTGCTGGTCGTCGGTGCATGGAAACTGCGGCCCACTCGTGTGTTGGTTGTGTGCTTGGTACCTTGGCACAGACGGCGCTGTGCGCAGCGCCAGGAAGCGTGCGACGGAGGTCTTGAGGCGTGGCGCCAGAGCTTGCGTGTGGGGATTCCATGCTGGAGGCGCATGCACTTGGAGCCTGTCATTGCAGCAGCAAGGCGTGAAGGCCCGAGACCTGGTGCAGTGCGCATCAGACAGAAGTGACACCGCGTGGAGCAGTGCCCGCGTAGGCACACGCGATAGTAGCGCATGTGGGGGCGTGCCCAGTAGTTCTGCCGTGAGGGGACATCTCATGCACGTGAGAGGGCTTGACACGCTGGCTGGTTTTTTCAGTGTGGGGAAGCACGTTGCTCGGGCGCAGCAGACTGTAGTCGGCGCAACAGTCAGCAATGTGGACGCTTGAGACGACGACACTATGCGCATGCGTGGTGTTCGACTGAATGCCCACTAGAGACAAGTTTTTGATCAGTAATTGTTTTTCTCCTTCTCGTTTTTCGTGCACTGTTTCTATGTTGCTCTTAATATTCTGCAATAGATAAATTAAATCCATAGTACGTTTATTTCCTGCATTAATTTTGTCAAGATTAAATGCGCTAAAAAATGTGGTGTCTCTCACTTGTGGACTGCATATGTACTGTGGATGTTTTGGACATGCTTGATAGAATATCTGTGTCTTTGGTGAATCATCTGTAGAACTGTCTTTTGACTTATGAGTTAACTTGATCTGCCTTTAAGAACTGTGTTGGTGTCTTTCCGACTAGACACCAGTCGTTTTTAGTCAAGATTATTTTTTAGTACATGTGATCTGTTTTGCTTCTGTTGATTGTCTATCGAGGTGCGTTGGGTGTTGGTAGAAGGCCATTGATTCGAAATAATTTTTTTGGCGCCCATTCACCCCTCTCTGGTCGCTACATTCGGTCCTACAGATGGGGCTAAAAGCTTTAAGATCCTAAAAGAAGTTCATTCTAGGACCTATGGAAACCATGTTGGAGCCCGTACACTGGTCGGCAAAGCATTTAGAGCTACATTTTACTAGCCGACTGCTAATCTGGATGCTCTCCAATTAGTCCACAGATGCAAAGGTTGCCAATTCTTCACCAACTAGTATCATCTCCCTGCTCAAGCTCTCCAGACCATTCCATCCTCTTGACCATTTGCATGCTAGGGGCTGGATATGGTCGTACCATTACCAAAGGATCCCCAAGGGAATGACCGACTTTTTGTGGCTATTGGCAAGTTCACCAAGTGGATTGAAGTGATGCCTCTTAAGACAAGCACCGCCAAGAAGGCCACAAAATTCATTAAAATCATAATTTACGATTCGGAGTCCTGAATCAGATCATCACAAATCTCGGGACCCAGTTCATGGGCAATGATTTCAAGGAATTCTGTGAGGAATGGTGCGTTGAGGTCAAGTATGCATCAGTTGTGAACCCAAGATCCAATGGAATGATTCTGCAAGGACTAAAAGCAAGAGTGTTTGATCCTCTTCACAATTATGGTGGTCACTAGATGAAAGAATTATGTTCTATTCTCCGGGGGCTTCTCTCCAATCCTAGCAGGGCCACTGGTCGAACTCCATTTTTCCTGGTTTATGGAGTAGAGGCCATTCTCCTAGTGGACATGTTACATTAAAGCCCTAGAGTTCTCTAGTATGAATAAGGTGCTGCCGAACAAACCGAAGAATAAGACATTGACAGTCTCGAGGAGGCCCGTCTAGCCACTTCAATGAAGGATATGCCCAAGAAAATTTTGTGGATCGGAAGTTCCGATAGTGAGTATCGGAAGTTCCGTTTAATTTCTGGTCTCAATACAGAGAGCGATTGTTGCTTTGGAAGTTCCAACATGGTATCGGACGTTCCGACGAGCCGGTAGTTTCGATTCAGAATCGTGTAATTTTTCTACTAATCTGAAGATCCGATATGGTATCGGAAGTTCCGAGGTGGGCAAAAATAGATTGGATCTGTTGCGTGTTGTAACTAATTTGCGGGCTCCAAGATGTGGACGACCCAGGGGAATTTCAGCTCTATGTAAGGAGAGGAGGAGGAGGTATTGGAGAGAGGAGTAAGCCTAGATTAGACCTAGCCACCCAAGAGTCCTCTCCTCCCTTTCTTGATCTCAAACATTGAGGTCGAGGATTGACCGTCTCTCACGTGTGGTGCTAGCACACTATCATGGGAGGAACTCCATCCCTGTATGTGTAGACTCCGTGGAGGCGTTGCTCCATAAGCGATGCTTGTGGCCGTCACCACGAGGAAGGAGACTTCTTCATTGATTGGATCAGTGAGGAATGGCCAGGACAAAGCGAGGATAGGCTTGACGCGCTTCATCAACTTCTTCTTCCACTGAACCTAGCGTGTCAAGTGCTACAAGGTACCGATCTATGATCTCACACGCGCATGAGCCTAGGACCATAGGGCGAAAATTTGGAATCCGCCGTCTAGCGTAGCTCCCCTATTCCCCAATAGTGGTATCAGAGCCTACGTGCATAGTGTTCGATCTGGATCCCTCATGTATGGAGATACATGGTGGAAAAACAGATTAGATCTATTTCTGTCCGTGGCAGATCAGAAGTTCTGATGTTAACGAATATTCCGATGGTGGATCAAATGTTCCAATACTGATTGAATGTTCCGATATCGAATAATTATTCGATATAGAAGGCAATTGTTGCGATGCGGGATTCAAATATTGATCAGAATTTCTGACAGATCGGAAGTTCTGATGCCAAATCGGAAGTTCCGACCGACGCAATTTTGAAAAACTGAGCTTGTTAACCCAGGTTTTTCAGATCTAGAATCCAGTCATATGTAGATTGCTCGCCTAACTTTGTTTTGCAGAGAATGTCATGACTGGCATGGACATGGTTATAATGTGATGTATGAGATGCATGCAATGAATGTAAATTAAATTTGTCCTGTGTGTCATGGTTATTTACAGCCCAAGGCTGATGTAAAATTCATTATGGCTTGCATGTCATTTCTATGATGCTTCGGCCCATGTAATTAGTATAGCCTATGCGAGATGGACTAGTACTCTTCATGGAGGCCGGGAGCACGCACTCGATGATGGGAACCATGGAGATGGAGATTGCCATGTGAAGAAGGTCATGCTATGTCACAATTAATATGATTGCCTGTGATGTTTTCTTATGTTCCTATTATTCTATTCTTGGATGTTCCATGTGCACTAGGGACGTTATGATGCTAGAGTAGTTTTCCCTTAGAAAATTAAGTGTTGATGCTCTTCCCAATAGCTGCACCCACTAAGGTTCGCGCTCCTCGATAGTGGGTCTGCCAAAACAGGGTGCTATCTTTTATCTTGACCAGTTGGGGCGGAAGCCAGACCTCTACACGCATAGTGTTGGTTCAATTGACAAGGCTATCAAAACAGTCTTTGGCCTTGGAGCATAGGAGTTGGGGTCGAGCATTGGATGCTTCTCCAATGATAAGAGTCCCATACGATGTGATTAGCAAGGAGTTGCTTACCTATGTCAACTAGCTTCTAGCAGTGATGCCAAAGTCACTAGGGGAAAGTGACTGGTTTACATAGTGGAACATCTTTTTTTGGATAAAAGATAAACATTGCATAGCTCTAAACCTCACATTTAATCTTTTGTAGATCATGACACCTACTACGTCTACTGTTAAGAGCACTCAAGTTTTTAATTTGTTATCTATTCTTGAACGAGATAAATTGTGTGGAACGCACTTTATGGATTGGTATCGAAACTTGAGAATTGTTCTCAAGCAAGATAAAAAGGATTATGTTCTAGAGGAACCCCACCCTGATGAACTAGGATAAGATGCTTCTGAGCAGATAAACGTGCTTATGAGAAACATGCTAGTGATTCCGTGGATGTCAGTTGCCTAATGCTTGCCTACATGTCCTCTCAGTTTCAAAAACAATATGAGTATCGTGATGCCTACGATATGATCATGGGGCTTAAGGGCATGTTTCAGGACCAAGCAAGGGCAGAGAGATACCATGTGTCTAAATGCTTGTTTGGTAGTAGGCTGGCTGAAGGGAAGCCAGTGAGCCCTCATGTGATCAAGGATATCGGTTGTGTGGAGACTCTAGAGAGAATAGGCCCTACACTGGATCTGTATCTCGCTATTGATGTTATTCTCTAGTCGCTCCCACTGAGCTTTGATCTGTTCATTATGAACTACATGGTTGGACTAGAGAAGACACTAGCTGAGTTGCTTGGGATGCTAAAATCTGCTGAGGAGAGTATCAGATAGGCTCCAAACCATGTGATGGTGGTTAAGAATGAGGGCAAAAAGAGGAGGAGGAAGAAGGCTAAGACTATAGGTGCGATCTCTAGTGCAAACTCTAAACCAACTGGAAAGTGCAGGTATGGTCCTTCCAACTCTAACGTGTGCCACCATTGCCACAAGCTTGGGCATTGGAAGCGCAACTGCAAGGTGTACCTTGAAGAGCAGAAAAACAAGAAGGGAAGTAGGACTTCTACTCCAGGTATTATGTTATTGAAATTAATCTTGCTACTTAATGATGGATTGGTCCCGATCTTCCGCTAGGTAAGGATAACTTGGATTGGCGGAGAATCTCGACGTTGACGATTCAAGGCTCCGGTCCGGCGGATCAAAACCTTGCAATCGCTACACCACTGTCTTCGTCGGTTATCAACCACGCAGGGCGCGATTGACATCGCCACGAAGGCTAGTTCCTGCAAGCGAACCCAAGAACACAAGCAAGAACAGGAAAAACACAAGTCGCATGCCAAATCACAGATGAACTATGATGAGGAGAGGTTTCACAAACGCTGATGCAGCAGCCAATCGGTCCGGTGCAGGAGCGGGATCTAAACACACAAGTGTAGATGCAAACAAAGCAAAACCTAACCCTAAAGGCGGCTGGCGTGAATATATAGGGCGTGGGCAGCCTGTAGGAGGTGCACACGACCTGGACTATGGGCCAACACGGCCTCCAACTCAGTACAAGGTCCAACTCGGCCCAGTTCTGTCACACAGGACTATTTCAGTCACACAGGACGACTCGTGACTCCTAATGAGGCGAAACTAACGCCAAAAGATCCGTCTTCTCCTTAGCTTTCCAAAAAGTCCAAGAACGCGCCAATCGGACTTCGTATGAGGAAGTTATGCCCATTTTGATGCATAGTGGTTGATGTAGTCCGAACCAGCGAATTCTTGACTTCAAAACATCCATGCGACTTCGTCTTCATCTCCAACTCTCCTATTACATCTCCCATGTTCCTAAGCAACAAAATATCACTAGTATTCAGTAGCATCCCATCCAAACAAATATTAACATAGTTGCTAAGGAAAGAATTAACCTCATGGTTCAAGCGACGGGCACGGGCGTGTGTGATAGGTCCCTGTAATTGAATTGTAGGTTGATGGTGCAGGTGTGTATCATGCTGGTGCTTGTGTGTATCGTGCTGGTGCACCTGTGTATCATGCCGGTGCATTTGTGTATCATGCTGGTGCACGTGTGTATCATGCTGGTGCACCTGTGTATCATGCTAGTGCATGTGTGTATCATGCTGGTGCATTTGTGTATCATGTGAAGTGATATCCTCATCATCCTCCCCCTCTTGAATTGGAGTCGTCCTCGACTCAAGCTCATCGTCATCTCCCAAATAGGGCTTTAAATCTGAAATGTTAAATGTGGGACTAACCCCAAAAGCTGCAGGCAACTCAAGTTTATATGCATTATCATTGATCTTCTCAAGCACACGGAAAGGACCATCAGCACGGGGCATCAATTTAGACTTTCTCAGATTAGGAAAATGATCCTTGCGCAAGTGCAACCAAACAAGATCACCCGGTTCAAATGTTATCTCTTTTCTACCCTTACTACCATAAGCACGATATTTCTCATTCATTTTCTCTATGTTTGATTTAGTAGTTTCATGCATCTTAAGTAATAATTCAGCACGTGTAGTAGCATCAAAATTCAATTTTTCAGATGGTGGCAATGGTAGCAAATCAATTGGAGCACGCGGATTAAAGCCATAGACCACTAGAAATGGACTTACCTTAGTAGTGGAGTGTACAGACCTATTATATGCAAACTCAATATGAGGTAGACACTCTTCCCAGAGCTTCATGTTGGTCTTCAAAACAGCCCTCAGCATGGTGGACAATGTACGGTTGACGACCTCCGTTTGCCCATCCGTTTGGGGGTGACAAGTAGTAGAAAACAGCAGCTTCATCCCCAACTTATGCCACAATGTCCTCCAAAAATGACTTAAAAATTTAGCATCATGATCTGAAACGATGGTATTGGGAACTCCATGTAAGTGTACGACCTCTCTGAAAAACAAATCAGCAACATTTGTAGCGTCGTCGCTGTTGTGACAAGGTATAAAATGCGCCATTTTAGAGAACTGATCTACCACCACAAAAATACTATCCCTCCCCCTCTTAGTTCTAGGTAATCCTAACACAAAATCCATAGAAATATCCTCCCAAGGTACACTAGGAACAGGCAGAGGCATATAAACACCATGTGGGTTTAGACGGGACTTAGCTTTATTGCAAGTAGTGCATCGTCCCACGTAGCGCTCAACATCTCGTCTCATCCTAGGGCAATAGAAGTGTGTGGACAACACATCTTCAGTTTTCTTTGATCCAAAATGACCCATCAAACCACCACCATGTGCTTCCTGCAATAACAACAAGCGAAGAGAGCTAGCCGGCACACATAACTTGTTAGCACGAAAAAGATATCCATTATTCAGCACATATTTGTTCCAAGCACGGTCAGCTGTACAATTTGCAAAAGCATCTTTGAAGCCCAAATCAGTGGCATACATGTCCTTCAATGTTTATAAACCAAAGATCTTATAATCAAGTTGAGAAAGAAATGTATAACGTCTAGATAAAGCATCAGGAATAACATTATCTTTCCCTTTCTTATGCTTAATGATATATGGAAAAGTCTCAAAAAATTCTACCCATTTAGCATGTCGTTTATTCAGATTTGCTTGACTACGTATATGCTTCAATGCTTCATGATCCGAATGAATAACAAACTCCTTAGGCAAAAGGTAATGTTGCCAAGTTTCAAGCACACATACTAAAGCATATAATTCCTTATCATAGGTAGAATAATTCAACTATGGACCATGTAATTTCTCACTAAAATAGGCCACGGGTTTACCTCCTTGTAGCAGCACACCTCCTAATCCAAAACCACTAGCATCACATTCTAACTCAAAAGTCTTACTGAAGTCGGGTAGTTGAAGTAGAGGTGCATGTGTAACGCGATCCTTGAGTGTGGCAAAAGCTTGTTCTTGTGCTGGTTCCCAAGTAAAAGTAACTCCCTTCTTGGTCAACTCATGTAAACGACCAGCTATGGTGCTGAAATCCTTCACAAAACGCCGGTAGAAACCTGCAAGACCAAGAAAACTACGTACCTGTGTGATAGTTTGTGGTTGCGGCAAGCTGTTGATTGCTTCTACCTTCACCGCGTCAACCTCAATGCCCTGTGAAGTGACAACATATCCAAGAAACACAACTCGATCCATGCAAAACGTGCACTTCTCAAGGTTACCAAACAATCTAGCGTCACGTAGGACAGAAAAAATAGCACGTAGGTGTTCAACATGTTCAGTGGAAGACTTTCTGTAAATGAAGATATCATCGAAGTATACTACCACAAAGCGTCCTATAAAGTGCCGTAGGACTTCATTCATCAAGCGCATGAAGGTACTAGGTGCATTAGTAAGTCCAAAAGGCATGACAAGCCGCTCATATAATCCAAACTTTGTTTTAAAGGAAGTTTTCCATTCATCACCTAGTTTCATGCGAATTTGGTGGTAGCCACCACGGAGATCGATCTTAGTGAAAATAATGGCACCACTAAGCTCATAAAGCATGTCATCCAATCTAGGAATAGGGTGTCGATATCGAATGGTGATATTATTAATAGCACGACAATCAACGCACATGTGCCAACTACCATCCTTCTTATGCACCAAAAGAATGGAAACAAACGATACTTGAGTGGAAACATTAGAGATGGAACATGAATTTAATTCAGAGAAGTGTTTGAGTTTTTAATTTATTTTTCTTGGTACCAAAGAGTGATTTAGAATACTTGTTTTGGATAAAAGGGTTACTTTCAGGGTTAGGATTACAAATTTGTTGTTTTAAATAGGGCATTGGATGATTATTAATCAAGATTGGATCTCGAGATGGTGTTAGAGGAAAGAAAATATTCTTCAAGTTTTGGAATGAGAGTATTACAGTGAATGATGTTTTTAGTTTGTAAATAAGCGTATTTGAATTTGAGACATGTATTCCAATACAAATATTACATTGAAATAACTTCAAAGGGAATACACAATAGATTCAACGAATGATCACAAAACCAAATACCACATTCAAATAACTTCAAAGGGAGTACACAATAGATTCAATGAAATGAACACAAAAACCAAATATTACATTCAAAAACTTCAAAGGGAGTACACAATAGAAATAAACACAAAACATATGAATATTGGGAAGTACATAAACAACGCACATCACAGTACACACACAAGACTGTAACACTATGGACAGTCAGATCCAAAAATCGTTGCAAAATATCTCCATCTAGCTTCCATGAACCTATTAATAAATCTTAGATCCATAGTTCCTGAACTCACACGTTGCTGTAAGTCTGCATTTATATTTCAAAGAAAAATAATTAACAATATCTATAATATTATGTGATGTATTGCCATTATAATTATATTGTGTTTGTATTGTTGGGACTACTTACTTTGCAAAGGTAGTGTGGCTGGATGAATCGGATTAAACTTGACTGTAGTGTGTTCTGAACTCTCTAAACATCCTATCGCCAAGTAAAACAAATATTAGTTTAATTCATCACTATATCTTTATGAATGATAAAATGGGTTAGAACTGAATTACTGTGCTTCTTGTGAAGTCGAAGCATGGTTCCTAAAACATTGTGGTTGTTACGATGAGCTTCTGTCCATTCAGACATGTGATTAGTGAGGGAGTTACCCCAAATTCCAACAACCATCATGTTCAAGCTAAAAAAGATCAAATGCTCATTAGCTTTCGATTTGCAACAACAATGTGATTGTTTATGACGATATAAGTGGTTGTATCTAACTTATGAATTACCTAATGTCCATCAGGGTTATCTCCCTATATAGACCTCCAAGTCATTCCAATTTCCCCCAATAGACAACCACTCCAGCTATGTCTGTGCAAATAATCATATCATACTATAAGTAAGACAACTATTTTTTTAAACTATGCATCGCCGGTTTAATTTACGAACGTACCCACAAACGTTTTATTCGGACGAATCCACGCGTCATGAAACGTCAATAGATATTTTGGATAGAGAGGGAATTGGATTGAAAGAATGTATGGCTCAACTGTTGTATTTCTTCGAAGAGAACCTTCATAGGCATGGGCAATGCTCCGATAGAACAATGCCTCTTCAAGATTGGGTTGAAAATATAGACAATGAATAGTATAACATTGTCCTTCATTTAGGAGAATGTTAAACCTATGAACTTCCTCCCGCTCCCATGCAATTACTTCTATTTTAGCACCCTATGTATAATATTAGGGTTTAGAATATGTCATATGTTCACTACTATGTAAAATTTAGTCCAACTTGTGTGCAACTTACAGTAATATCCATTAAAATAAATCGTTCTTTTTCTCCATATTCATCAGCGAGAAACTTAACATCTACTCTGGTGACGGTACTCCATGTATGGCCTATGTGCTCGAACTCTATCTCGTCAAATTTCATAAACCTTAACAAAAAAAATGAAATTTAGAACATCTTTCATCGTTGCAGAAAGTTGGTTTTAGTAATATAGGCTCACCTAGGTACCACCTCATTACGAGTTGGACGATCGGTGTAAGTTCTCTTTCGCATGCCAGCCATTTAATATATCTAAGAAATTCAACTATATTATAATGTTTTATTTTGTGGAATTATTTGACAAACCAGATATAAATACATTATTTGACAAATAGAATAGAAACACATGTAACAAGACAAGGAATTAATAAAGTAATTCTAAAAATAGGGGAAATCTTTAAAGAATAAAAAGGGGGAAATATTAAAGAAATAAACAGGATAATTCATCGAAAAAATGCCAAAAATTCAAAAAAATACAGAAACACAATTATGAAATATATAGGAAATTATAAAAAAATCATGAAAATGCAATTATAAAATTATAGAAATTATAAAAAACAGCTCACACAGCACAGTGAACAAGACAAAGTAACTTGGGCCCAAGACGGGATTTTGTACTCTTTTGTGTTTATATTGGCTGATGTTTTTATTGGCTGATATTTTTATTAAATATATGTTTTGTGTTTCTCATGTAATAATTGGAGAATGTCATGATAATTAGGTTTCTAATGATGATATTATTACTCATAGGAAATGAACATCTAATAAGCAGATAAGCAAGAGATAAATCAGGTTTAAACCATGCACATCCTATATCAGATTCATGGCCCCTAATGATATCTATAAATTGCATGTCTTGCTCCTATCCATTCTAAGGCAATTTTTTCAGCCCACAGTTATCTGAATAAAATATTAACTACAATGCTAGAAAGGTATAACAGTAGTATCATTAGTAGTCTTTGGATTTACAGTTAGATGTGAATACTCTTTAGATGAGAAATCGTCTTGAACCTGTAAGAACTAAAAATAGTTCAGTAAGAAACAAAAAACATAAAATTTCTAATTAAAAAAGAGTCGTTGGACTAATTTAAATCAGGAAATAACTTAAAAAGAATCTAAAATTGCTCAAAAATTCAGAACAGTCCTAATAATCATGATGAAATTTACTTAATTTCTAGGAATAAATAAAACATAAAAGTAATTATTTTAATTCTGGAAAATAGAAAAGGAATTCAGCCCAAAACAACAAAAAAAGTTGTAACATTAAAAAAACATTATGTAAATAGAGATTAGCGAAGCTGAAGCTATAATTATAAAGTTTTAGTTTGTTGTGAGAAGAAGCTCACTACCAATAGTTTCTTTTAAAGTAGTATATATTGTGGTCCATCATATCTGTACTCATCAAACATCATATATACTAATAACAATTTTGAGCATTCTCGTATTTTCACAAAGGAGATGCATACATATATATTCTCCTGTTTTCAATGAAGACCGTTTCTTTTGACACTTTGGATTTTGGAAGCCGAATTAAGTCACATTTTTCCCATTTTATAAACCTCTCCTTGCATCTTTGCCATAGTGGAGGGTTCCGCCCATTGCTAGATTACTACTTAATTCGGCTTATTCCCGTACTAAATTGGATACAGCTTATTCCTACACATTTTAAGCGTGCTTATAAGAAGAAAATAAAGACTGCACATAGGGGCCTCCTTTGTGATATCACATAATTAACGGTTATCATCAAATCAAATTGTGTTTTCCCACAGCTAGTATTTTATGACTCACAAGCATATACTTTTCTCCCAAACTAGTAAACTTGAAGGAGACGGGAAAGCTAGTGTCATGCATACACATCCATGTCGGCAGCATCTCACAAACCATTTCTTCTGTTCCTAAATCCTAATTAAGTTTAAGATATTTCCTTGTACATGAATATATGTGTAGTTCTCATTCTCTCGTATACAATCCCATCTTTCCAACTATACAAGTGTTATCGATCGTCCTTATAATTAAGATGCCATCGTCCTTATAATTAAGATGCAACCTTTTTTTGTAGTTGCGTGTGGTAGCTTTAGTTGTTCGATCGACTTATTTTAGCACTGACCTATCAATCCTTGATGCGTTTTTCTTTTGTTCTTCACTAAGCTCAATGCAATGGCCAATTAATGGCATAACTCCATTTTTTTCTAAAAATAAACTAACCCTTCATTTATATTATATGCATGTAAACATATTTTTCTACGAACATTAATTTGTCGGAAAGAACCATTTCCTTCATGTGAGTTAACTTCTTCTTGGCCCGAGGGAGTACTAGTTAAAGACGGGCGACCATGCATGTATGAAATGAATTGGTGTATAACCGTTGTTGGCATACTATTAGCTCAAAATGGTTATTAGTATATTCATGTTACAATTTTCTTAATTTCCAGGAATAAATAAAACATAAAAGTAATTATTTTAATTCTGGAAAATAGAAAAGGAATTCAGCCCAAAACAACAAAAAACTTCTCATAAAATTCAGAATAATACTACTGAATGTGATGAAATTTACAAAATTATCCCCGCATTAAACTTAATTTTATCTGATTTTTAGGCATTTTCTTATTTTCCAAAGAATAATTAAAACATAAATTAATTTCTTAATTCTGGAAAATTAGAAAACGTATTTCGGCCCAAACAATGAAGGAGCCCGGCCCACCAGCGCAAAGCAGCAGGCCGAAGGCAACCTGGGCTCAGGCCAGGTTTTTGCCGCGCGCGCGCGCAACCTGGGCCTGGGCCGTGAATTTGCCTCCCGCCTGGGCTCAATCGGCACCCATTCACCGCTGGCCGTCGGATCTGATCCGACGGCCGAGCGCGATTGTCACCCGTTTAAAAAGCACCAGCCCCCAGGCGGAACCCTAATTTCATTTCCCCTCCCCCCCGACCCGAGAGCGAGCGGCGGAGCGCGGCGGAGCGAGCGCGCGGCGACCGGCGACGGCGACAGCGGAGCACCGCCCACTGGGTAGCTGGCCGGAGTCCACGCGCTCACCTGAGGGGAGCGGGGCTCCGTCCAGCTTACCGGCTGATGGGGGATTGGTCCCGATCTTCCGCTAGGTAAAGGATAACTTGGATTGGTGGAGAATCTCGACGTTGGCGATCCAAGGCTCCGGTCCGGCGGATCAAAACATTGCAATCGTTACACCACTGTCTCCGTTGGTTATCAACCACACTGGACGCGATTGACCTCGCCACGAAGGCTAATTCCTGCAAGCGAACCCAAGAACACAAGGAAGAACAGGAAGGATACAAGTCGAATGCCAAATCACAGACAAACGATGAAAAGGTGAGGTTTCACAAACGCCTATGCAGCAGCCAATCGGTCTGGTGCAAGGGGCGCGATCTAAACACACAAGTGTAGATGCAAACAAAGCAAAACCTAACCCTAAAGGCGGCTGGCGTGAGTATATAAAGGGTGGGCAGCCTATAAAACGCGAACAGACTCAGACTATTGGCTAGAAGACGTACAGACTTGGACTATGGGCCAACACGGCCCAGTTTTGTCATGCAGGACTGTTTCAAACACACAGGACCGCTCGAGACTCCAAATGAGACGAAACCAATGGCAAAAGTTCCGTCTTCTCCTTAGCTTTCCAAAAAGTCCAAGAACGCGCCAATCAGACTTCGTATGAGAAAGTTATGCCCATTTTTGGTGCATGGTGGTCGATGTAGTCCGAACCAGCGAATTCTTGACTTCAAATCATCCGTGCCACTCCGTCTTCAACTCCAACTCTTCTATTCCATCTCCCATGTTCCTAAGTAACAAAATATCACTAGTATTCAGTAGCATCCCGTCCAAACAAATATTAACATAGTTGCTAAGGAAAAAATTAACCTCATGGTTCAAGCGACGGGCACGGGCGCGTGTGATTGATCCTTGTAATTGAATTGTAGGTGGAGGCTCCATGTGTGTATCATGTAAAGTGATGTCCTCATCATCCTCCCCGTCTTGAATTGGAGTCGTCCTCGACTCAAGCTCATCGTCATCTCCCAAATAGGGCTTTAAATCTGAAATGTTAAATGTGGGACTAATCCCAAAAGCTGCAGGTAACTCAAGTTTATATGCATTATCATTTATCTTCTCAAGCACACGGAAAGGACCATCAGCCCGGGGCATCAATTTAGACTTTCTCAAATCAGGAAAATGATCCTTGCGCAAGTGCAACCAAACAAGATCTCCTGGTTTGAAAAACATCTTCTTTCTTCCTTTATTTGCCTTTTGAGCAAAATAGCGTGCCTTCTTTTCTATATCTTCCTTGGTCTTCAGATGCATAGCTTTCACAAACTCTGCACGCTTTGTTGCCTCCATGTTTGCTTTCTCTTGAAAAGGAAGTGGCAGCAAATCAAGTGGTGTGATTGACTTAAAACCATACACCACTTCAGACGGGCACAATTGTGTTGTTGAGTGAACAGCTCTATTGTATGCAAATTCAACATGTGGAAGGTAGTCCTCCCATTCTTTCAAGTTCTTCTTAATCATTGTTCGCAGCAACATGGAGAGTGTACGGTTTACCACCTCTGTTTGACCATCAGTTTGCGGGTGACAAGTTGTTGAAAATAGCAATTTTGTGCCAAGCTTGGCCCACAATGTCTTCCAAAAGTAACTCATAAACTTCACATCACGATCTGAAACAATGGTTCTAGGCATCCCGTGCAATCTCACAATTTCCCTAAAAAATAAATCAGCAATATGTGAAGCATCGTCGGTCTTGTGACAGGGAATAAAGTGTGCCATTTTAGAAAATCTATCCACTCTTACAAATATGGAGTCTCTCCCCCTCTTTGTCCTAGGCAATCCCACAATAAAGTCCATGCTAATATCTTCCCAATGTGCACTAGAAACAGGAAGTGGAGTATACAAACCATATGGGTTAAGTTTGGACTTAGCTTTATGGTATGTGGCACAACGCTGCACAAATCGTTCAACATCTCTCCGCATCTTTAGCCAATAAAAATTATTGGACAGCAGGGCCAAAGTCTTTTCTCTCCCAAAATGTTCCATTAATCCACTGCCATGTGATTCCTACAACAACAGCAAACGTACGGATGAATCTGGAACACATAGCTTGTTAGCATGGAACAAGAACCCGTCATAAACATGAAATTTTTTCCAGCCTTTCCCATCATTACATTTAGTGTATGGTTCAACAAATTCTCTATCTACAACATACAAATCTTTCAAACTTTCCAAATCTGGAACGTTAATATCAAGTTGAGATAAAAGAACAATCCTACGAGACTATGCATCAGCAACCACATTTTCTTTGCCATTCTTGTATTTCACAATGTATGGGAAAGATTCAATAAATTCAACCCATTTAACATGTCTACGGTTCAGTTTAGCTTGCCCTCTCAAATATTTTAGTGCTTCATGATCAGAATGTATAATAAACTCCTTAGGCAAAAGGTAAGGTCGCCAAGTTTCAAGCACACGCACTAAGGCATATAATTCCTTATCATAGGTAGAATAATTCAACTGTGGACCATGCAATTTCTCACTAAAATAGGCCACAGGTTTACCTCCTTGTAGCAGCACACCTCCTATTCCAAAACCACTAGCATCACATTCTAACTCAAAAGGCTTACTGGAGTCGGGTAGCTGAAGTAGAGGTGCACGTGTAAGGCGATCCTTGAGTGTGGCAAAAGCTTGTTCTTGTGCTGGCTCCCAAGTAAAAGTAACTCCCTTCTTGGTCAACTCAGGTAAAGGACCGGCTATGGTGCTGAAATCTTTCACAAAACACCGGTAGAAACCTGCAAGACCAAGAAAACTACGTACTGCAAGGTTAGTTTTAGTTGCAAGCATGACACATCCTTTCAGATTAATAACTTGCGATGAAGATGGAGAAACAACTTTATCTTTTTGTTGCCTCGAAAGTGTTTTAGCTACTTGCTGATTTTCAGAAGGTTGTTTGCTCTTTTGTGCGTCCCTAGCATGTTTTTCTTGTTCAAATTTCACAATTTCAGCAGGAGTCATAGGAAGCAATGTAACTTTCTTTCCTTTATACATAAATGTGTACTTATTGCTCCTACCATGGTGTGTAGCATTAGTATCATACTCCCAAGGTCTACCAAGTAACAGAGAACATGCTTACATTGGTACTACATCAAAATCAGCAACTCCGAAGTATGTACCAATGGAAAATTCGATATGAGCAGTTTCTGTTACCTTGACCTTACCGCTATTGTTGAACCATTGCACATGGTAAGGGTGTGGATGCGCACGTGTGGGAAGTTGAAGCTTCGTTACCATGTCGTGGCTCACCAAATTGTTGCAACTACCGCTGTCGATGATGACACGTACACGACGGTCTTTGACGAGGAAGAAGGTCTGAAACAGATTATTCCATTGTGCCTGGTCGTCCCGGTCCATGTGAGTGCTCAAAACACGTTGTACAATAAGTGCTTGGGTACCGTTGTTATCTGCCATGTTAGTGAAAAGACAAACAACAAAGAATAATCCTTATGGAAAACAGCTAGGTGGGGGGGTGGGTGTGTGGTGGAAGCAATCCGTCAAGCGCCTTACCCACGATTGCAAGTGTTCTTACCACGCCGCAGTGAGGTCACCGGCCTACAGGTGATGAACCAAGTGGAGGGTGGTGTACAATTGCAAGAAATGAACCTATCCTGACCAAGAGAAAGGTGTAGCTTGGAAGGCAAAGTGAGTAGCAAGGATTAGCGATAGTAATAACAGTTAAACTAAGTTCAATAAGTATTCCTTAGTACTCGTCAAAGTTGCTGGCCTTAGTGCTCCCAATGTGAAAATTCAAGCAATAGAGGGAAACTATGTGCCCAAAACCCAAATGGAAGCAATAACAGGCCAAATTCAGCTCTCTGCAGATCGGACAAGGGATCGGACAAGAGATCGGACAAGAGATCAGACAAGCAGAATCTGCCACTACCGTTGATCGGACAAGGGATCGGACAAGAGTTCGGACAAGGGATCGGACAAGCAATAGACAGGACCGGTTCTCTTTTTCTTTTTCTTTTTCTTTTTCTTTCTTTTTCTTTTTTTTCACTCTATTTTTTTTTGAACAAGGATGACAAGAGATGCAACCACAAAAATTGGCACCTGCAACTGAGGTGGAATGTGGTTCACAAAAATTCAATAAGTTCAGTGAACGGAGAGCGAAAACTTTGTCCAATTTTTTTTCTTTATCTTCCTGACCCCCCCAAATTGGGTTAGGAAGACGCTCAAAAAATTTCAGATTTTTCCGCCAAACGAGCGAAAAGTTATGCCTATTTTACCGAAGGGGGCTCATAAAGACTCGATGTGGAAAACAAAATAGGGTTGTGGGGGGGTGGGGGTTTCAGGTGGGGAATTTTTTTTTAGACACAACAACAACTACTACTCAAACGACACAAAGGGATTACTAAACCAGCAATAAGACTCGACCAAGAACACAAACTCAATAAGGTTAAAAACTGAAATTAAAATCGCAAGGCACAAAGGGGTTCTCGGCGGGGATTTTTTTGTGAGGGTTTTCTAGACTCTAGGTAAAAATAAAAGCAGATCGAGATTACCTAACGAGAAATCTGTGCTCTGATACCAACTGATGGGGGATTGGTCCCGATCTTCCGCTAGGTAAAGGATAACTTGGATTGGTGGAGAATCTCGACGTTGGCGATCCAAGGCTCTGGTCCGGCGGATCAAAACCTTGCAATCGTTACACCACTGTCTCCGTTGGTTATCAACCACGCAGGACGCGATTGACCTCGCCACGAAGGCTAATTCCTGCAAGCGAACCCAAGAACACAAGCAAGAACAGGAAGGATACAAGTCGAATGCCAAATCACAGACAAACGATGAAAAGGTGAGGTTTCACAAACGCCTATGCAGCAGCAAATCGGTCTGGTGCAAGGGGCGGGATCTAAACACACAAGTGTAGATGCAAACAAAGCAAAACCTAACCCTAAAGGCGGCTGGCGTGAGTATATAAAGGGTGGGCAGCCTGTAAAAGGCGAACAGACTCAGACTATTGGCTAGAAGACGTACAGACTTGGACTATGGGCCAACACGGCCTAGTTCTGTCATGCAGGACTGTTTCAAACACAGAGGACAGCTCGAGACTCCAAATGAGACGAAACCAACGGCAAAAGTTCCGTCTTCTCCTTAGCTTTCCAAAAAGTCCAAGAACGCGCCAATCAGACTTCGTATGAGGAAGTTATGCCCATTTTGGTGCAGGGTGGTTGATGTAGTCCGAACGTGCGAATTCTTGACTTCAAAACATCCGTGCGGCTCCGTCTTCGATCAACTCCACCTCTTCTATTCCATCTCCCATGTTCCTAAGCAACAAAATATCAATAGTATTCAGTAACATCCCGTCCAAACAAATATTAGCATAGTTGCTAAGTAAAGAATTAACCTCATGGTTCAAGCGACGGGCACGGGCGCGTGTGATTCGTCCTAGTAATTGAATTGTAGGTGGAGGCTCCATGTGTGTATCATGTGAAGTGATGTCCTCATCATCCTCCCCCTCTTGAATTGGAGTCGTCCTCCACTCAAGCTCATCGTTATCTCCCAAGTAGGGCTTTAAATCTGAAATGTTAAATGTGGGACTAATCCCAAAAGCTGCAGGCAACTCAAGTTTATATGCATTATCATTTATCTTCTCAAGCACACGGAAAGGACCATCAGCACGGGGCATCAATTTAGACTTTCTCAAATCAGGAAAATGATCCTTGCGCAAGTGCAACCAAACAAGATCTCCTGGTTTGAAAAACATCTTCTTTCTTCCTTTATTTGCCTTTTGAGCAAAATAGCGTGCCTTCTTTTCTATATCTTCCTTGGTCTTCAGATGCATAGCTTTCACAAACTCTGCACGCTTTGTTGCCTCCATGTTTGCTTTCTCTTGAAAAGGAAGTGACAGCAAATCAAGTGGTGTGATTGACTTAAAACCATACACCACTTCAGACGGGCACAATTGTGTTGTTGAGTGAACAGCTCTATTGTATGCAAATTCAACATGTGGAAGGTAGTCCTCCCATTCTTTCAAGTTCTTCTTAATCATTGTTCGCAGCAACATGGAGAGTGTACGGTTTACCACCTCTGTTTGACCATCAGTTTGCGGGTGACAAGTTGTTGAAAATAGCAATTTTGTGCCAAGCTTGGCCCACAATGTCTTCCAAAAGTAACTCATAAACTTCACATCACGATCTGAAACAATGGTTCTAGGCATCCCGTGCAATCTCACAATTTCCCTAAAAAATAAATCAGCAATATGTGAAGCATCGTCGGTCTTGTGACAGGGAATAAAGTGTGCCATTTTAGAAAATCTATCCACTCTTACAAATATGGAGTCTCTCCCCCTCTTTGTCCTAGGCAATCCCACAATAAAGTCCATGCTAATATCTTCCCAAGGTGCACTAGAAACAGGAAGTGGAGTATACAAACCATATGGGTTAAGTTTGGACTTAGCTTTATGGTATGTGGCACAACGCTGCACAAATCATTCAACATCTCTCCGCATCTTTAGCCAATAAAAATTATTGGACAGCAGGGCCAAAGTCTTTTCTCTCCCAAAATGTTCGATTAATCCACCGCCATGTGATTCCTACAACAACAGCAAATGTACGGATGAATCTGGAACACATAGCTTGTTAGCATGGAACAAGAACCCGTCATAAACATGAAATTTTTTCCAGCCTTTCCCATCATTACATTTAGTGTATGGTTCATCAAATTCTTTATCTACAACATACAAAACTTTCAAACTTTCCAAATCTAGAACGTTAATATCAAGTTGAGATAAAAGAACAATCCTACGAGACAATGCATCAGCAACCACATTTTCTTTGCCATTCTTGTATTTCACAATGTATGGGAAAGATTCAATAAATTCAACCCATTTAACATGCCTACGGTTCAGTTTAGCTTTCCCTCTCAAATATTTTAGTGCTTCATGATCAGAATGTATAATAAACTCCTTAGGCAAAAGGTAAGGTCGCCAAGTTTCAAGCACACGCACTAAGGCATATAATTCCTTATCATAGGTAGAATAATTCAACTGTGGACCATGCAATTTCTCACTAAAATAGGCCACGAGTTTACCTCCTTGTAGCAGCACACCTCCTATTCCAAAACCACTAGCATCACATTCTAACTCAAAAGGCTTACTGGAGTCGGGTAGCTGAAGTAGAGGTGCACGTGTAAGGTGATCCTTGAGTGTGGCAAAAGCTTGTTCTTGTGCTGGCTCCCAAGTAAAAGTAACTCCCTTCTTGGTCAACTCAGGTAAAGGACCGGCTATGGTGCTGAAATCTTTCACAAAACACCGGTAGAAACCTGCAAGACCAAGAAAACTACGTACTACAAGATTAGTTTTAGTTGCAAGCATGACACGCCCTTTTAGATTAATAACTTGTGATGAAGATGGAGAAGCAACTTTATCTTTTTGTTGCCTCGAAAGTGTTTTAGCTACTTGCTGATTTTCAGAAGGTTGTTTGCTCTTTTGTGCGTCCCTAGCATGTTTTTCTTGTTCAAATTTCACAATTTCAGCAGGAGTCATAGAAAGCAATGTAACTTTCTTTCCTTTATACATAAATGTGTACTTATTGCTCCTACCATGGTGTGTAGCATTAGTATCATACTCCCAAGGTCTACCAAGTAATAGAGAACATGCTTGCATTGGTACTACATCAAAATCAGCAACTCCGAAGTATGTACCAATGGAAAATTCGATATGAGCAGTTTCTGTTACCTTGACCTTACCGCTATTGTTGAACCATTGCACATGGTAAGGGTGTGGATGCGCACGTGTTGGAAGTTGAAGCTTCGTTACCATGTCGTGGCTCACCAAATTGTTGCAACTACCGCTGTCGATGATGACACGTACACGACGGTCTTTGACGAGGAAGAAGGTGTGAAACAGATTATTCCGTTGTGCCTGGTCGTCCTGGTCCATGTGAGTGCTCAAAACACGTTGTACAATAAGTGCTTGGGTACCGTTGTTATCTGCCATGTTAGTGAAAAGACAAACAACAAAGAATAATCCTTATGGAAAACAGCTAGGTGGGGGGGTGGGTGTGTGGTGGAAGCAATCCGTCAAGCGCCTTACCCACGATTGCAAGTGTTCTTACCACGCCGCAGTGAGGTCACCGGCCTACAGGTGATGAACCAAGTGGAGGGTGGTGTACAATTGCAAGAAATGAACCTATCCTGACTAAGAGAAAGGTGTAGCTTGGAAGGCAAAGTGAGTAGCAAGGATTAGCGATAGTAATAACAGTTAAACCAAGTTCAATAAGTATTCCTTAGTACTCGTCAAAGTTGTTGGCCTTAGTGCTCCCAATGTGAAAATTCAAGCAATAGAGGGAAACTATGTGCCCAAAACCCAAATGGAAGCAATAACAGGCCAAATTCAGCTCTCTGCAGATCGGACAAGGGATCGGACAAGAGATCGGACAAGAGATCAGACAAGCAGAATCTGCCACTGCCGTTGATCGGACAAGGGATCGGACAAGAGTTCGGACAAGGGATCGGACAAGCAATAGACAGGACCGGTTCTCTTTTTCTTTTTCTTTTTCTTTCTTTTTCTTTTTTTTTTCACTCTATTTTTTTTGAATAAGGATGACAAGAGATGCAACCACAAAAATTGGCACCTGCAACTGAGGTGGAATGTGGTTCACAAAAATTCAACAATTTCGCTGAACGGAGAGCAAAAACTTTGTCCAATTTATTTTCTTTATCTTCCTGACCCCCCCCCAAATTGGGTCAGGAAGACGCTCAAAAAATTTCAGATTTTTCCGCCAAACGAGCGAAAAGTTATGCCTGTTTTACCGAAGGGGGCTCATAAAGACTCGATGTGGAAAACAAAATAGGGTTGTGGGGGGGGGTTTCGGGTTGGGAATTTTTTTTGAGACACAACAACAACTACTACTCAAACGACACAAAGGGATTAGTAAACCAGCAATAAGACTCGACCAAGAACACAAACTCAACAAGGTTAAAAACTGAAATTAAAATCGCAAGGCACAAAGGGGTTCTCGGTGGGGATTTTTTTGTGAGGGTTTTCTGGACTCTAGGTAAAAATAAAAGCAGATCGAGATTACCTAACGGGAAATCTGTGCTCTGATACCAACTGATGGGGGATTGGTCCCGATCTTCCGCTAGGTAAAGGATAACTTGGATTGGTGGAGAATCTCGACGTTGGCGATCCAAGGCTCCGGTCCGGCGGATCAAAACCTTGCAATCGTTACACCACTATCTCCATTGGTTATCAACCACGCAGGACGCGATTGACCTCGCCACGAAGGCTAATTCCTGCAAGCGAACCCAAGAACACAAGCAAGAACAGGAAGGATACAAGTCGAATGCCAAATCACAGACAAACGATGAAAAGGTGAGGTTTCACAAACGCCTATGCAGCAGCCAATCGGTCCGGTGCAAGGGGTGGGATCTAAACACACAAGTGTAGATGCAAACAAAGCAAAACCTAACCCTAAAGGCGGCTAGCGTGAGTATATAAAGGGTGGGTATCCTGTAGAAGGCGAACAGGCTCAGACTATGGGCTAGAAGACGTACAGACTTGGACTATGGGCCAACACGGCCCAGTTCTGTCACGCAGGACTGTTTCAAATTCACAGGATGGCTCGAGACTCCAAATGAGACGAAACCAAAGGCAAAAGATCCGTCTGCTCCTTAGCTTTCCAAAAAGTCCAAGAACGCGCCAATCGGACTTCGTATGAGGAAGTTATGCCCATTTTGGTGCATGGTGGTCGATGTAGTCCGAACCAGCGAATTCTTGACTTCAAATCATCCGTGCCACTCCGTCTTCAACTCCAACTCTTCTATTCCATCTCCCATGTTCCTAAGTAAAAAAATATCACTAGTATTCAGTAGCATCCCGTCCAAACAAATATTAACATAGTTGCTAAGGAAAGAATTAACCTCATGGTTCAAGCGACGGGCACGGGCGCGTGTGATTCGTAGGTGGAGGCTCCATGTGTGTATCATGTGAAGTGATGTCCTCATCACCGGCTGCGGTGAAGGCCACCCGAAGGCGAAGCGCTCGGCGGCGAGCGGCGGAGCGGTCTCGGCCACCGGTGAGCGGCGGCGCGACGACCCGAGGAGCCAAGGTGAGAACCCCCGGCCTCCCCCCTTAGAAAAAATTAGTGTTAGTGTTTAGAAACCCTAACCCTAATTTCTGAGTCGGTCTTACCCGAAGGGTTCCATAGGAGGGGTTTGGGGGTTTTTTGTCTAGGGTTTCGGGTGATAGCGAAGATCAACAGGGGGTTCTTAGGGTTAGTCGAGGGTCTTACCTCGGCGATGTCAGGTTTGCCTTCCGAGGGTCCAAACGGTGATGGGTGCTGAGGTTGGGTGAAGGGTCTGAATGGTGATGGGTGCTGAGGTTCGGTGATGGGTGATGGGGGCTTAAGAAGGTGTTCATGGCGAACGGTTGTGCATGGTCAAACGAACGTGGGAGGCGAGCCGTGGGTTTTGCTCGGTCGCCGGAGGTACCCCGCACCCAGTCTTCGCAGGGCGGGTGGCGCGGGAGGGGATCCGAGCGCTGGCGGGCATGGTGGCGCTGGCCCTACGCCCAGTCCACACGCGCGTGGTAGCGGCGGTGAGGCTAGGGGCTGGGTCGGCGAAGGCGGGATGGGCGTGGCGGCGCTGGCGGGTGTGGCGGCGTCGGCGTAAGAGGCGGCTACGGTAGGTAGGGCTGCGGGAGGGGAGCGGGCGCATAATGGGCCGAGGCGTGCAGGTTTATTGGGCCGAGGCGGGGAGGGAGGCGCGCTGCATGAGGTCGCGGGGAGGGAGGCGCACGGTGCGGACAGGCAGACAGACGACCAGTTCCCTCTTTATATAGTAGAGATGGGGTAAGGTATGCAACCTCATGCAATGGAGGATTGTACATTAATCATTTTGTTCTTTTTTTATGTGTCCATAGTTTAGGCTCATGAGGAATGGAGCATTGTATATTAATCATTTTGTTTTTTATGTGTCCATAGTTTAAGCTCATGAGGGATGGAGCATTGTACATTAATCATTTTTTTATGTGTCCACAGTTTAGGCTCATGAGGGATGGAGCATCTCATTAATCATTTTGTTTTTTTATGAGTCCACTGTTGGCGTAAAAGATTACGCTAACAGGGTTCTGTAGATTAGAAACTAACAAACGAAGTGTTTGCGAAGGGAACTGTTCTAAGCCTCCGAAAGGATAATAACTTAGAATAGTTCGAATGTGTGTATTGAATAACTTGTATTCGGTCCCTATTACAGGGTGAAATGGGGGGTATTTATAGGCCCAAATATTAAGGAAAAGACCTATTTACCCCTCTATTACAACCGACATAGTAGAAACTATTCGGTACCCTTGATAGGGTTAAAATGGTAAAAGACTAATCTAATAATATAAAAGATAAATCTTCCATCTTAGCTGGCAATAAAGATCTCAAAAAGCCTTAGTTCGAAGATGTACTCCGAACCAATGCCTATCTTCATACTTCGAACTTGACTCAGGGTATCTTCGAAGATGGACGTCTGGAAACCTTCGAATCCATTATCTGCTTTTGTGCTGTTACGGCAATAACCCCGAAGATGGGATATTTTCCCCCAACAGTAGCCCCTCGAATACGCTTCTCCGTTTAACCTGTAATGTTAGGAGAGCAGTATACGGAAGGAAAAAAATAACCAGACATAGGGGTTATTAGATTTTAATTCATCTCCAAAATGTGCGAAGATATAAACTCCGAATCAGTCTTAAAACAATTACTTTCGAACTATCTTAGAACCGACTCAGGAAGTTTGAGAGTCTTTTAGACTTAGAAGAAATAGCCGTTAGCTTTCTTCTTCTAACAGAAATCGTAGAATGTGTTAATGTCGGAGAAAAGTAACGGGCGGGAATGCGAAACGGCATGGACTAACGGTAAAAATGTAAAGTCTAGGCTATAAATAGAGGGCCTAGAACATTCCTGCTTACCTTTCCACTGCTTTCTTACAAACAAACACCTTCTGAGCCCTTTGAGTCCTTTGAGCCCTAGCCTCCATTTTTCTCCCAAAGAAACTCAGTAACTGCAATGGCGAAAACCAAGAGTTCTGGAGCCCCTTCGGCCTTGGCTCGGCAGCAGGCGGCTGCAGCAGCAGCGGCTGCGGTGTTGGCGACGGCACCTCCAACACCCGCAACGACATCCATGGCGACAGGAGGGAGAAATCCCCAAAATGCTGATGATCAAGGTCTCTGCCCGCCATCAACGAAGTACTTGGACCAATCCTTTCAACTAGGACCTTCTACCTGCAAGAGGGAGTCACTGGCAATCGCAGTAGAAGGGAGGATTAGCACCGGAGTTATGATCCGCAAGCCTGGAAAAGAACATATCCCGTCGCCAAGGCCCGGAGAAGTGGTCGTCTTCGAAGCCTTCTTCGAAGCCGGCTTAGGCCTTCCAGCAGTGGACTTCTTGGCGGAGGTACTTGATTTATTTCACGTCACCCTTCCTCAACTGTCTCCGAACGCAGTGGCTCATTTGGCTATCTTCGAATGGGCGTTGAGAGCCGAAGGCTGTGAGGGGAGGGCAGAGATCTTCGCTGCGCTACACAGAGCTTCATGCCAGCCAAAAACCTTCGTAGGCCCCAGAGGTGAAAAAGTAGTAGTAGCCTTCGGAAGTATTAACTTCAGGCTTCGGGATGAATACGCCCTTCAATTTCCTGCTAAGGCCATCAATGCAAGATGGTATACCGACTGGGTCATGAGGTGGTTTTATGCCGAAGTTGGGGCGAGCAATCCTCTGGCTGGACCTCTGAAAGAAATCCAATTCCGGAAGGAAGCCCTAGTGCATCCCGACCAAGGTCAGCTCGAAGCTCGCCTCAGCCTACTTCAAAAGATCAGTCGGAGGTTGAGCATGCGAGACTTAGCCAAAGAATTCCTTGGGTTACAAATCTCTGCGCTTATGGCCAACTGGCCTATCATCTTCGAAGAGGATTCGGAAGGCGGTCTCCGAAAGATCACTTCGACTTCAAGCCCTACAGGTAACTTCGAAGACAACATGTATTATGCATATTCATTCGAAGAAAAACTAACTTGATTCATTTTTTAGCTTCTTCAGCCCCTATTACTTCGGAGCAAATCGTAAGGGCTTCGGAGAAGATTTTGGGTGCTCCAACTCCAACCGAAAAAGAATGGAGAATCAAGCTGGTCGGGAGTTGGGAGAGATTTAACAAGGTGTGGGGAATGCTGTAAATCGTTCCGCCCCCTTTGATGGATTGGGTGCCTTCGGAGAAAGGACCCAAAAAGAGGAAAGCCGAAGCTGGGACTTCGAGCTCTGCCAAGACTCCGGTGAAGAAGGTGGCTCGGAAGCCAAAAAATCCTGCACCTTCGAATCCTGCACCTTCGAGCTCAAGGGCTTCAGTCTCTGACTCCCAAGAGGACGAAGGGAGGTTGCTTGTGCGTCTGATAGACGAAGATGAAATTCAAAGGACTGCACAAGTCGAAGTACCTGCGAACGTGCCGGAGTCTCAAGATAGCCTTGAGCAACCAAGGACTTCGGCAGTTCAAGGAGATATACCTCAGGACGAAGTTCCTGTGAATGAGAGTGGGGTCGAAGTTACTATGGCTTCGATTCCTGAAGAGGCAACAAGGACTGCTCAGGACGATGCTCCTGCAGTCGAAGACTTAATGGCTGATTCGGACGAAGATCTCGCCTTCGATCCGCCGAACAGTCCGATGATTGCCCCTCTCCAAAATGTCGAAGGTAGACTTTGAATAACTCTTTTGTGTTTATTTTGTATATTTATACAATGTATAATACTCTTTTTTATCAATACAGAGTCCACTCCTATGGAAGAGGTCCGCCAAGAAGAAATAATTCCTGGACCTTCGACGACTTCGGAGCCAGCCCAGAAAGTTACTCAAATGGGACCTGGAAGAGGCAAAAGACATATAGAGCCCCTCCCTGCTGCAAGTTCCGGATCAACTCCGTTTGATTCAACAGGCGAGAGCCAATCTTCCGGGGAGGGCCAGTCTCCAGTGGCTCCGAAGACCACAAGCCAACGCTCCGGTCCTTCGCTGGACGAAGATGACTAACAGGCAATAAGTATGCTCCCCTTGCTAGCTCCTTTCTTAGGGCAAACAACTGGTCTTCGGACTTTGCTCGAACCTTTGGATCGAGCTAGCCGCGACATAGGGGAGACTAACTTAGTGGCCATTCTAAGTAAAGCGGACAGGTCGGAGCTCAACGCTGCTATAGAACGTGCAGCTTACCAGGTACGAAGCATCTACGAAATAACATAGAATTCATTTACGAATAAATATTTACCTTGGTTTTTTCTTTTTGCAGCAAACCGTCTTGGCCCGAGCTATGAATATATCTAATGATGAAGAGATCGCTCGTCTTCGGGAGGAAAATAACATCCTTCAACGGAATCTTAGCATCTCCGAAAGCCGAGTGGTCCAAATGGATAATACAGTGTCAACGGAGCGCAGGGCCAGACAAGGTTTGGAGGCTGCGAATAAAGAGCTCGAAGCAGAGAGAATTGTGCTTCGAGCAGAAATTGAAAAATTGCGAGCGGAGCATGCTACTGCGGGGACCGAACTTGTCAGACTACAAGAGGAAGCTAGCCAGCTGTTGAACCAAAAGAATATTTTGACCACTAAAATGGCTAGACTTTCTGGGGTTCTTGGAGAAGTAACTTCGATGAAGGATGCGCTGAACGAAGATAAGCTGAAGTCCGAGAAGGTGGCTGTGGAAGTTATGAATCTATTGCTAGGTGTCCTGGAGTACTTCGGTACTACTGGGACACTTCCTTCTGATGATAACATCACTCTTCTGCGCCGGTTGAAAAGGATACAAGGAGTGGCGAAGCAGATGAAGACAGTGGGCATTCGATATGGAGAACTCTCCGGACAAGTGGCTGCTGTCGGCCTACTTCGCTACTACGAAGATCTGGGCCGATCGATAACTCCGGACACAGGAGGGGGCCCAATTACCTTCGACGACGAGCGACTTCTGACTCCTTGCGAAGGTGTGGCTGCTGCCTGGCGAGCCTTCCAAACTTCATGGAGAGCCGAAGGTCATTCTGTGATCAAGGCTTGGATCGACGAAGGTCAACGCCAGAAGCAAGTTCGGACCCAAGCTTCGAGCAGTCAGCCTCCTCCGAACCCGCAGGTTAAGAAATACCTTAGGACTTTTGGCTATGTAAAGCTTTATGCTTATGAACATTTATCAATGAAAATTTGTTTATCATATTTTTAGGCTTTACCTCATACTGAAGATATCGAAGTGTTAGACCTTAACGACGAACCTCGCTCATTATGGACCACCTTCGATCTTCTAAAAGCTTATAAACGTCCTCGATTTTTAGTTCCTCGAGATAGCTCCGATGTAATTGCGCCCGAAGTAATCAAAGATATATTGTCTTATATTAAAGAGGAAGAAAAAAGGTTAACTTGAACACTTCGTCTTCTGAAGACGTTATATGGTCTGAAGACGAAGATGAAGTTCGAAGTAAAAAACCTGAAGAACTTGGAAGCTGGGAAAGGAGCCCCGAACGGCTTCGAACTTGGGCCGAGCTTCAACAAGAACAGAAGGACTTTAGAGCTTCGAAGGGGGGCAAAAGAGTTAAACGCAAAGTTGTTAGAACTCCCGGCGCTGGAACTAGTCGTTCCAACCCTAGCTCTAGAGACCGAAGAGGTCTTCGATTCCTTCTTGGTATAGATACCAATTTTTCATGATGTAATCTATAAACATATTCGTTCGAATAATGAATACCGATTTAAAATTGTCTCCATATTTACTAGCCCCTCTTTGGGTATAAGCAACTTCGAACTGTATTCAAAGATGGTTATGCGCAAAGAAAAAACTTCGGAGTACAATTTTTGGGGGTTCGGAGCCCCTCTGCAATTTAAAGATCTTTTAAAATCTTATAAAACGTCTTCGACTATTTGTAGTCTGAAGAATGGCAACTTAGTACCCTTGTTTTTTGAAAGAAATCACTTGAGATAACTTTCAAGATACCTTAGTATCTTAGATAATTTGTCACTTTGGACTATGTTAACAGACATTCGAAGCTCATGGCTCAAACTCTGTTTGCTTTGGCCACCTTCGGCTCTTTTTACGGATGTCTACCAGCTAATGGCTTGGACTCCGTATATTTTGGCCACCTTCGGCTCTTTTTGCGGAAGTCTACCAGACAATGGCTTGGACTCCGCATGTTTTGGCCACCTTCGGCTCTTTTTACGGAAGTCTACCAGCCAATGGCTTGGACTCCACATGTTTTGGCCACCTTTGGCTCTTTTTACGGAAGTCTACCAGCCAATGGCTTGGACTCCGTATGTTGTGGTTTTGGGCTCTTTTACGGATGCCTACAAGCCGGTGGCTTGGACTCCGGATTATGTCAGCCCCCACGTCGGAAGCTTCGAACCAATGGTTCGATGTCCGAAAATACGATTCAGCTTCATGACACTTCCCTCTCGGTCAACCCCGCGGTTCCAGTGCGTCCACTCGGAAGCTGGAAGTCTATGAGGGGAAGGCATTATCTGGACCATATGCTTTATTAATTCAGAAGATGATTACAAGTGAATTACAAGGAGCCCTTATGCGAAGTATCGCTTTAGGTGCTCTGCATGCCAAGTATGTGCTAACTCTTCACCTTCTAAATTAGCTAATTTAAAAGAGCCAGGGCGTCCTGAACGAACAATTAGATATGGACCTTCCCATTTATTTCCTAACTTCCCTGGCACTATAATGCTTCGTAGAACAAGATGACCCAGTCTTAGTTCATTGAGCTTAACCTTCGGGTCAAACCAAGCCTTCGTCTGCTGATGATACTTTGATAAATTTGCCACAGCTCGAAGTCGTGTTTCTTCTTATAAATCTAGCGAAGCTTGTCTTTCTTCTTCGATCTCCGGTTCGGGGCAGCCAAACGATCCTCCTTTGAGCTCCGTTGGAGTCATAGCTTCATCTCCGAATAGTAGTCTGAATGGAGTAAAACTTGTGGACCTTGTTTGCGTAGTCCGAATGGACCACAAAATCTTCGGAAGCTCTTCGGTCCAGAGTCCTTTTGCTAGTCCTACTATCCTTCGATTTAGCCATGACAAAATATTCCCATTGGCTCTTTCTACGGCTCCATTAGACTGAGGATGCCTTACTGCAGCAAAACATAACTGAATGCCTAGATCTTCGCAAAACTTCCTGAAAGGTTCTGCATCGAACTGTGTTCCATTATCAACTGTGAGTTGTCTAGGCACTCCGAACCGGCAAATGATATTCTTCCAAAAGAATTTCTGTACATTGTTCGTAGTGATAGCTGTTAAGGGTTTTGCTTCTACCCACTTGGAAAAATACTCAATAGCTACCACTACGAACTTTAGATTTCCCTTGGCTACTGGAAAGGGACCAATTAAATCCATACCCCATCTGGCCATAGGCCATACCAGAACAATAACTTGAAGAGCTATTGGTGGGCGATGACTTCGTCGACCCATCCACTGGCATCCTTGACAAGTGCGGACTAAGCTCTCCGCATCAGCTATTATTGTAGGCCAATAAAGCCCCTGGCGAAGTGTTTTTCCTGCCAAAGCTCGAGGGGCTAAATGGCTACCGCAAAGGCCTTCATGAATTTCTCGAAGAATTTCTTGACCTTCGGCTTGAGATATACATCGGAGTAGAGGGGAACATACTCCGGCCTTGTATAAAATACCGTTGATTATTTGATAATTTCTAGCTCTAAGCTTCAATCTTGACAGCTGTGGCTCTTCGGGCAAATTTGTTCCTCCCTGTAAAAGTTCCATGATCAAATTTTTCCAATCTGCACTAGGAATGCAAAGAATCTCTGCAGAGGGAATTTGTGGCACCGAAGTTATACTGAGCTCCTCATAGAAAGCTTCTTCTGGTACATCCACAGCTCCGGCTGCAGCTTTTGCTAAGATGTCCGCTTGCACATTTTCTGCTCTTGGTATACTCCAAATGGAAATACCCTTGAAGTGTGCTTCGATTTTACGGATTTCTTCTAAGTACTTTGCAAGCTGTGGATGCCGAACCTGGAAACTTTTATCTACGTGCCCTGCTACTATCTGAGAATCTGTTTTTATAATAATTCTTGTAGCCAATAGAGCACGTGCTTTTCAGAGTCCCAATAAAATCCCTTCATACTCCGCTATATTATTGGTAGACTTAAAGTTGAGTCTTGCGGAGTACATTGCTCTTTGCCCTGAAGGCGAAATTAATACTGCTCCAATACCTGCTCCGGATGCTTGGAAAGCCCCATCGGAATAAACAGTCCAAACTCCGTCACTTGACTTCTCCGGAACCAAATTTGTAGGTGGAGTCCATTCTGCTACAAAATCTGCTAAGACTTGCGATTTGATTGCTGTCCTTGCCAGAAAAGATATGCCAAAGGGTGCTAGCTCAACTGCCCACTTCCCAATCCTTCCAGTGGAATCCTTACTTCGAAGCATATCTCCTAAAGGATACGAAGTTGGTACAATTACATTGTGTGCCAAAAATAATGTCTTAATTTCCTCGAAGCCATTATCAAAGCATAAACGAACTTCTCGAGTTCGGAGTATCTTGTCTTCGCTCCTGATAATGCTTTGGATACAAAATAACAGGATTTGGACCAACTTCCCATTGAAATCCACTACTTCTTGACCAAGGACTGCACTGACAGCAGAACCTGTAGCTGCACGGTAAAGGAGTAGGGTTTCATCCCGCAGTAGGCACCGTGAGTGTAGCAAGATTACTGAGATACTCTTTAATATCTTCGAAGCTTTTCTGACACTCCGGTGTCCATGCAAAATCTTCGGACCCTTTCAATGCTTTAAATATAGGCAAGCTTCTCTCCGCAGACCTTGATAAAACCTACTAAGTGTTGCCAGACGCCCAGTCAGCTTTTGCACTTGCTTTAAATTTTCCGGAGGAGCCATCTTTTGTAGCGCAGTTATTTGAGTAGGGCTAGCTTCAATCCCCTGCTTGAAACTAAATACCCTAACAACTTTCCAGCCTTAGCTCCGAAGATACATTTTTCGGGGTTAAGACGGATCCCACATGCCCGAAGGCTATTGAATGTTTCTGCTAAGTCTAGGCTATGTTGGTGCTTTAAAGCACTCTTTATTACAATATCATCCATATAGGCCTCCACATTGCGACCTAATTGATGACCTAGAGCCTTAGCAACTAACCTCGAAAAAGTAGCCCCGGCATTTCTTAAGCCAAGGGCATTCTTACATAACAAAAGACTCCGAAGGAGTTACAAGCTTGTCTTGATCTCATCTTCGCGCTTCAACCATATTTGATGATAACCAGAATACGCGTCGAGGAAGCTTAATAACTCTGAACCTGCGGTGGAGTCGACCAATTGATCAATTCGGGGCATGGGGTAGGGGTCACGAGGGCATGCTTTATTCAAGGATGTGAAATCGATGCACATCCGCCACTTTCCGGAAGACTTCTTTTTGACGAAGACTGGGTTGGCTAACCATTCTGTGTGAGCCACTTCTCTGATAATTCCAGCTTCAACAATTTCTCAACTTTTTCTTTTGCTAGAGCAGCTCTTTCTGCAGACATTTTCCGAAGTCCTTACCGAACAGGACGGGCCTTCGGGTTTACAAGTAAACTATGTTCAATGATATCCCGATCGACTCCGGTGATATCTTCGTCAGACCAAGCGAAGACATCTAAATTCTCTTCCACCACCTTTTCCAAGGAGGTTGCAACTTCTGGAGGTAAATCTTTACCAAATTGAAATATATTCTTTACCATCTTTAACAATGACCTTCGCTGCAATCTCT